>JAKCPI010011946.1:0-144582 GCA_023213315.1 Euborellia annulipes | reverse complement strand
CGTTTTTGGGTCCAATAGCCTCCGAAAATATAAAGTTTGCTACTTTTTTGTTTTAATAATATCTCTGAAGAAGAGAGTTAGTTGGATTACAAGTGTTAAGTCTCTTTCATATGTCTTGACAAGACTCATATCATCGAAAAGTTTAAAGCAATGTGTTAAGGAGGAGATTGTCTTCTTGGAATGTTGCTACTTCACTTCCCTTTCTTGAATGGCGTGTCTTTCTCCCCCCTCCCCCTTCCGTTCCAGCCTTGATTCATCATTTGTGCCACAACTTGTCAAAATCTTTTTAAAACTTTAAGTAGTTGAAGAAGAAAAAATGTCAATATATTCGAGATTTACTAATAACATTCTGTGATAAAAAAAAGAACATAAAAGAAATTTAAGGGGGGTTCAGGAGCGACGTCTAAACGTACTTAAAAAAAAAAATCTGGTGTGACTGGCGCACAGCACACAACTTTCTCTTACCTTCGGTAATCGAAAGTTGTGTACTGTGCTTGTCACACCAGATTTTTTGTGTCGACATGTATTTAGTTTCCGACAGTAGGGTACAATTGAATTCAAGATGTAAAATTTATAAGTATGGGAAAATATTTATATTTTGATACCATGGCAACCATTTCTCCTATCTTTTCTATGGAGTACAAGAGTAAAGTGGTCTTCAGAAGATTTCAATCACAAAATGAGAATATACATTTTATAGAGAATCTAAAAAATAATTGATTTTTGAATTTAAAAAAAATCGTTGGAGCAAATTTTGAGAAAATCGAAAAAAACTGAAAAAGTGCATCAGTAAAGTACTAGTACTCTTTGGTCGATTTTGTTCAAAAGCTTCGTGTCACTAGGGTTTGGAAAAAACCGGAAAATTTTGAAAACCGGTTTTTCGGTTTTTCACAAAGCGGAAAACCGGTAAACCGGTTTTAAACCGGTTTTTTTTTCAAATGAAAATCAAGGGAAAAAAAAAATAAAAAAATACTCAAAGCAAAATTTTATAGAATTATTTTTTAATAACCGCGCCCTTGCCTGCCACTCCAAATGGCTTAAATAAAATTGCCCCCAGGACTGCCTGGGATCCGAGCCCAAAAAAAATTATTATTACTACTATTCTGATCCAGTGCCTGCTTGAGGATTTGTTTACATTCATAGAATACAAAAATTACATAAATGTCTCTATACATTTCCTATGGGAGAAATCGTAACTTTATGAATTAATAACTCAAAAAATTGTAGGAATTTCGGGACCCGAGTATTTTTCCTGGACTCTCCATAACGTCCTCTATAAGACTGCAAAATTTCGGTTTCAAAATTCCAACGGAAAGTTGGCCAAACAGAGCGAGACAGACGGACGGATAGACCGACACTCCGCTATTGTTATAAAGATCTATAGATTATTTAAGTACTAGAAAAAAGGAGAAAAAAATATAAATAATCTATAATTTTTTTTTTTTTTATTTGTCCAAGGTCTTTTTCGGCATCTAAGGCCATTTAAACCCCATCTCTATTTATTTCAAATGATTGATAGCCAATTCAAATGAAATAAATTTTTCTCGCTTGGAACGGGAAGCGAACCCGAAACCCCAAGCTACTAGAAGCTATTGTAATATCTTCTCTCTTAGCCATGGATCACGGGCTATATTTGAATACAAGTATTAATGAAGAAAAAATTTAAAAAAAAAAAACCGAATTCGGTTTTTCGGGAAAAACTCGGTTTCTCGGTTTTTGAAAATTAGCCAAAAAACCGGTATACCGGTTTCGGTTTCCACCGGTGTCCAAACCCTACGTGTCACGTCCCATGGGGGTGCCTAACTTAAATATAAAATTTCAACTTCCTAGCTCTTTTCGTTCTTGAGATATTTTGTTCACAGACACACAGACACACACACAGACACACACACACAGACAGACAGACCATGTCGCGAAAACCACTTTTTGGATTCAGGGGACCTCAAAACGTAAAGATCCATCAAAATCTCGACATCGAATTTTTGACATGAATCCAATACTTTCTCTCTATATATATATTACATATATACATAGGTAAGAGAAAGTAAAAACAAGACTATTATAAGGAATTTTTCAATGCGGTTTTTTTTTAAATGAATTAAATTCATAAGAGATTATGGGACATTGAGCTATAATTTTTTTAATGACTTATTAAAAAATTATAGCAATTAATTTTTTTGTTATCAAGCAAATACAAAAAACAATCAGTCCCAATAATCTTTAATTTTTTTAAAATTTAAAAATGAATTTATTGTTATTATTAATCACATATTAATTAAGAAATTTTTAAAATAAGCTTAGATGATTTATTTAAAATTCATCTGTCAAATTAGTTCAGCATTCTTGCAATAGATGGCAGGCTAGACTAACAAACGATCGCCAAATGGCCTATATCTGGCCTATATTTATATATTTTTATGCTTTTATAAAAGATATATAATATATAATAACATTTATAAAGTATTTATTGTTAATAGATCAAAGAAAATCAACCAAATGCATTAAATATTATTAGCTACCATTCTGACATCTCTTGGCAAATTTATGAATTACTTGATATTTTGATATTTAGGCATACTTTTTATGACACACAACGCCATCTTAGCGGGAAAAACATGCGTAACACCTTCGCTCCCGAGGCCCCTTAAGGCAATCACGTAAAAATTTCCACCTAGAGTCGTCAATCAAGTATATCGATAAAGCGAATATATATTTATTATTTTATTATAAATAAAGAATCAAAAAACGAGAATATGTTTTTTTTTTAAACCCTTCTCGGCTACAGAGGCCATTTAAGGGCGATTTATATAATTGAAAATAAATAGTATCGATGGATACCGTGGGGCGTTCCACACTCTGGTGGCTCGGAAAGAGAATAAATATTATTGATCGTTTTACTAAATTCAAGAAGTAGGCCTAATATATAAAAAATATGGTGTGACTGGTCTTACCTTAGGTAATCAAAAGTTGTGTTCTGTGCTTGTCACACCAGATTTTTTTTGTGTCGGCATATATTTAGTTTCCACCGATATACATGGATTAAAATTCGAGATGTAAAATTTATATGGGAAAATATTTATATTTTGTTACCATGGCAACCATTTCTCCTATCTTTCATATGAAGTACAAAGTGTGCTTCAAAATATTTCAGGGACAATGAGAATAAATATTTTAAAGAGCATCTAAAAAATAATTGATTTTTAAATTTTAATCAAAATCTTTGGAGCAACGGAAAAACTACATCAGTAAAGTACTAGTACTTTTTGGCCGATTTTGATCAAAAGCTTATTTTCACTCTCCAGGAGGGTGTCTAACTTAAATATAAAATTTCAACAACCTAGCTCAATTCCTTCATTATTAAAATTGAATACAGACACACACAGAGACAGACCATGTTGCGAAAACCACTTTTTTTTTGACTCAGGGGACTTCAAAAAGTGCATATCCATCAAAATCACGACTCCGAGCAATTAAAGAAGATCTTGGTCAGTTTCAAGATAAATAAATTGCAAGTTTCAAATAACTCGCATGCATTTTTCACACTTCCCACCCACTGCAATAAGACATAATGGAATAAAGCAGGGGTGTCAAACTCAATTAATACACGGGCCTGTTCATGCAAGATTCACGCGGGCCACATCACATTTACAAATTAAGTGAATTTAAGGTGCGCGTCTCGGGGTGATAATTTTGGGAGTTTCCAGCGGCCACAATTTTGAAGCTATCGACTACAAATTTTTTTTAATTAAAGCTATTTAAAATATCTACAACTTATAGAAGCCCTTTTTTTTGTTTTTCGAAAAAATACATTTTTTTTTAGATTAATCGCATTAAATAAAAGATATTTTTAAAAAAATCGCTCTATATCTTATAGATAATTAAATTAGTAATCATTGTGTTGAAAAATAATTATTCTTTTACCCTTAATTAATTAGCTGGAATCTTTCAAATGAAATGGAATAAATCCCTTGTATCCCTATGGGAAAAACTAACGCCATCTCTTGCCGCCTAGAGTAACTCGGTAGTCAATCGTGTTCTAACGGCTTTTCGAGTCGCGCACCTTAATGCTAATAATTATAAATGCTAATTTTGACGCTAAATACTCGTATTGTCCTACTTTCATTTACACAAATCTGTAACTTTAAAAACCGGCAGAGTAATGGAGCCTGCATCAAATCTTAATATTAAATTTTTTATATTTCCGTTGTCTACGAAAATTGAAAGTATTCATTTTATTTAAAATTATAATATTTTAATCAAAATTTATAATTAATAGAAGGAAGTAAGTAAACCTATTTCCAACATCTGTAATAATGATGAACGAATAAAAACGGATTCATAAAACAAAATTAATAAGAGTGAATTTATTAAATGAAACGAGAGGGCCTTCTTCAAAGGACATGCCATTAATCTCTCTCTTTCTCTGGCTACTGCAAAAATTAAAAAATACAAATAGATATATTAATGAAAAATTAGAGAGTGAGTGTCATTTTAACGAGCAACGAGAGGGAGAACTAAATTGATCATAAAATAGACAAGCAATTTATTATTCAGCTCTTGTGATGAATGAGACGAAAAATTTAAAAGAAAAGAGTTGGAAAATTTTTTTTATCTAATTGAAATTTAATTACACTTTCCGTTAGTGATTTTTTTTTTAGTTAATTGTTAACAATCAAATAGCGTGTGAAAAAGATTATCTATCTTGTTTATTTATTATTAATATAAAAAAAAAATTAAAGTAATCTTGAGAAAGAGAAAATGACAAAAAAGAAATGTGGGTGTACTAACAAGAACAAAAGAGAGAAATGGAATGACGCCTTAAGGCTGAACGCACGCCGATTGAGCAAAACACAATTGGGCATGATTTGACATCATTGAACAAAATGTTTTGTCATTGAACGTTTTTGCTCAATGGCAAAACATTTTGTCTAATTAGAAGATTTCAATAGCAAAATGAGAATATACATTTGAAAGAGCATCTAAAAAATAATTTTTGAATTTTAATCAAAATCGTTGGAGTGAATTTGGAGAAAATCGAAAAAAAAAAAACTGAAAAAGTACATCAGTAAAGTACTAGTAGGCTACTCTTTGGCCGATTTTGTTCAAAAGTTTCGTGTTCTAGGGGGGGGTGAAGTACCTAACTTAAATATAAAATTTCAACTTCATAGCTCTTTTCGTTCTTGAGATATTTTGTTCACAGACACACACACACACAGACAGACCATGTTGCGAAAACCACTTTTTGGATTCAGGGGACCTCAAAACGTGTATATCAATCAAAATCTCGTCATCGAATTTTTGATATGAATCCAATACTTTCTCTCTCTATATTTTAACATATATATGAGGTAAGAGAAAGTAAAAAACATTTCCAACTTAAAGGTTTTATGAAAATCTCTTCACAAGTATATGAGATATGGCGGAAAATGTAAATATAATATACTGTATTAATAGTAACCTGAATTTGGAACTTCTCTAAGGGATATTCGTATGTACCGGTATGTTAATTTAATTTTATAGCTTTTAAGTTCCTATATAGATTTAATTCATTTCGCATTATTAAATTATATTATTTTGGAAAGGAGGGAGGGGAGTATTTCAGAATAAATTTTTACCCTACTGGTGGTTGAAGCATGAAAAATGAAAATTCTTTAGAAGCTGTGACCCAAATGTCAATGAATGTCCCCTCTCTATTGTGGATTTGAAATTAACTCTATCTTATTACTAACTGAATTGTTTTGATTGGTTCCTCCATAATAACCTTCCTTTATCCCTTTTGACTTGCATGCAGATTATTCTCTTTCCTAATTACCACCAATTCAGCACACAATTTAAATCCATCTCATCGATTCTAAAGAGCTTTCCAATCTTCAATTTCCCTATCATCATATTGAATCTCTCACAAGTCAAATATCATACGCGTACAAATGCCCTACAGTATTTTAAACAATTATCTTTTTTTTCTAAAAATTAAAATGAATGATAATTTAAAATATAAATAATAATAAGTAAATATTTTATATTAGAGATAACAATAGAAAGATTAAGTAAATATTTGCTTGGAGTTTTTAAATTTAATTTACTATTTTATATCTCGGGTTTTTTTTTTTTTTTGTATAGATGGAATAAAATGAAAATATTTTGAGAAAGCTCAAAAGAATGTCTATTAAAGAAAGAGTTAAGAGTTAATTGAGAAATATTAAAATTATGCAAATCTGATAAAATAAAATTGAAATTAATGTTAAAAAATTCTAGTGTGACTGGTGAGATAGTTCATAACTTTTTTTACCTTCGGTAATTGAAATTTGTGTTCTGTGCTGGTACACCAGATTTTTTGTGTCGACATATTAGAATATACATTTTAATCTAAAAAAATAATTGATTTTTTGAATTTTAATCAAAATTGTTGGAGCGAATTTTGAGAAAATCGAAAAAAATTGAAAAATTACATCAGTAAAGTACTAATACTTTTTGGCCAATTGTGATTAAAAGCTTAGATCCAGCGGAGATATAGGGTCATTCAAGATACAAGCAAGTTCCCATTCACACTTACAGTTTTTTTTTTTTTTTTTATTGTTGTGGTGGTTTTTATTGGGATTATACTTTTATTTTTTTTTTTTAAATTTTTTTTTAAATATATACAAAAAATCACAAATAAAATTATATATTTTTTAATTTTTTATTTTTTTTATAATTTTTAATATGTTTTATGTTATTTTTTGTAAAATTATATATAATATTATAAAAATTTAAAAAAAATAAGGGGCCCAAGGGGCCCCCCCCCCCCCCCCCCCCAAATGACGCCACTGCACACTTACAATAACACATACAGTTTAATCAAAATCGGTCAAAGAGTACTAGTTCTTTACTGAGGTACTTTTTCAGTTTTTTTCGATTTTCTCAAAATCGCTCATGATTTTGATTAAAATTTAAAAAGCAATTATTTTTTAGATTCTCTTTAAAATGAATATACTCATTTTGCCATTGAAATCTTCTAAAGACCACTTTACTCTTGTACTCCATAGAAAAGATAGGAGAAATGGTTGCCATGGTAACAAAATATAAATATTTTCCCATGTTTATAAATTTTATTACATCTTGGATTCAAATGTACGGTACTGTCGGAAACTAGATATATGTCGATACAAAAAATCTGGTGCGCCAGTCACACCAGATTTTTATGATATATTATTGTATTTATTTAAACACTGTAAAATTAAACTTGCCTCTCAAAAAACTGCCACAAATTTGAGAGTATTGTTGTTTATTCAGCTTCACGCTCCTATCAAAGGATTAATTAATTTTTTCTTTAATCAGATTTTATTATCTATTATTAAATAGTGGAATTTGTGATAAGTATTTACACTCTATTAACTATTCAGATGAAGGGAATTATGATAAAAACACAATTTAATGTATAATGAAATTAAATGAATGCGAGCTATTTTATTAGCCAATAATTTCCATTGGAATGACTTTTATTCATTTGCTATCAAAATTGTTTAAATATTTAAGATTTATATACAGTATTTGATTTAAAAATAAAAAAAAAATTTACATGTATTGTATAATTCTGAATAGATAATAATAAATGGTATGCAATTTTTTTTTTGTAATTGATATCCATAGCAATCAAATTCCTCGACGCATCACAAACGAAATTCTCAATCCTTTTCTCTATAGTGACAAACCAGATTAAATATTTTAATAGTAAAGTGGGGGAAGGTGGGGGGGGTAGGAACATCCGGACGATTAATCCCCACCCCTCTCTCTCCACCACTAATTAAATATATTTTTAAAATGATAAAATTTTAACCAAGTCCTTAGCAAGGTGGAACCTTGTCCCGTCTTGAAATTCAAAAAAAATATTATTTTACATTCAATGAAGGAAACAGGATGTCACAGCGAACTCTTGCTGAAGGTGAGTGTATATATATATAAATTAAAAACAGTGTTTTAATCTATCATATTTTATTTTCAGAGTATTGGTCAACCAATGTACATCAAGGTTTCAATCCTCAACGGATCATCATCAGGACCTGAAAAGTGAATAAAATATGATAGATTAAAACACTGTTTTTAATTTATATATATAACACTCACCTTCAGCAAGAGTTCGCTGTGACATCCTGTTTCCTTCATTGAATGTAAAATAATGTCTACACAGCAAGAATCCTTAGATGTCAAAAAAATATATAGAGAAAAATAATAAAATTTTAAAAACTTTTATATTTTTCAAAATTTATTAATTTGGAGAATGGAGGGGGAATTAATACCTATAAGAGACTGTAATATGTATATAATTCGTCAATAAGACAATTGTTTAAATTGTTTAATTCAATGGATTTGAATCTGTCAATACTAATTTCTTCATGGGCGTAGCCAGACTTCTTGTTAGGGGGGCCCAACTCCTCGTTAGGGCGAAGAGGGGGGTTTGCAATTAATATCTACATAGATTATTAATTATCTTATTTAAATAAAATAACAAAAATTAAATTGTAAATAGTGAATTGGAGTGTTAAAAAAAAAATTTCCAATGGGAAATATATAATATATATATTTTTTTTAATTATTTTAGAACAGCCAGGGGGCAACGGCCCCCTACCTCCCCCTAGCTACGCCCATGAATTTCTTACTTATTGTGATCACTGAATTATTATTAAGAAATTACAGTCACAAATGAAACACTAAATCACACAACTAAATCCATAGAAGAGGGCTTTATATGCCTTAGTATAGATTAGGAACCGACTGAATATTCGGTTTAGGCCAGTTTCGGCCAAAAATCCTGGTTTCAGTCGTAATTTCGGCTTAGTCAAAAAATAACCGAAACCTGAGTCTGAAAAGATGGGATGAGACTCGCATGCAAAAAAAGAAAAGGTCAAATGATTTGCACTTGGGGGAGAAAAAAATTGCGGAAAAAATTTAGTCTCCCTAAAAAAAAAAAGGAGGAAAAATTTTTTACAAGAGAGGAAAAAAATTTCCGGAGGGGGGAAAAAATTTCAAAAAAACAAAAAAGGTAAAATGATATGAATTTTTTATAGAAAATACAAGTTTCGGTTTCGGTTTCGGCCGAAACTAAGATTGAGGTCTAAATGTTTCGGCTGAAAATCTTGTTTCGTTTGGGCCCAGTATTGATTATATTTTTATTTAAAGGTCTACTAATTTTTATATTGCAATATTTTATTTATAGTTTTATCTTAACGTTGCACTGGCCACAAAGAAAAGAGGAACGATATAAAAAAAAATTAGGGCAGATTGAAATTTTTTTTCTTAATTCTCCTATAAAAATATTGATAGCCAATTTTCCATCCTATATATTTTTATATAGCCTAATATCTAAAAATTAAAATTTTCTTATTTTTGCGGATCAATTGATTTATTAACAATAATAATATTTTATTAGACAATAGGCCCATAAATTGTTAGTTTCTGATTGTCCGCCTGTTCTTTGAATATCTCTCTCTCTATGATTATTCAAAATTAATATTAAATCTAATAATTTTTTATTTTTCACTAGATAAAGATAAAATAAAAAAAAAATTGATTATATATATTTAAATATTTGATCAACCATTATTAATGAATTAAATGAAATGCCGTTGTTTAACGAACAAAGTAGAAAAACAAAAAGGAATTGAAATAAAAATTTCATTTTGGTGCATTAAATCATTATTTAAAGTGGATTTATTTTAATCAAATTATTTAATTCTAAATATAAAATTGTACATCCTGGATGTCCATTGTATTCGGTCATCTGACAGCAGAATAAATGTATTTGATTAAATCTATCTCCAAGACCTTGTTTTATTTTTTGTTCCATTGTTGTTTGTTGCAAATAAACAATTAACATATGTTATTATTTAAAAGTTCTATAATATAAAATTTTATTTGATTTGAAATTTATTAACTCTATACTCAGAAAAGACTCAGAACGATTCCGCTTATAACAAAATGTCCTCAGCAAATGCATTCGACACCATTTGTCATTTCAGCTGTGAGACTTTTTTTGAGAGCAAAGTGCTGATGATTATTCATTTTAAAGATGATTATATGTAATCGTACCACTTACAATGGCAGTGGAAACTTGTCTGCCTCCCCGCGATCGTAGATATTCTATTTATATTAAAGTGAAACTTTTATTTGATGGCCTCAAATTTTTTCGCTCTTCTATCAGCATGTCGCGTTACAGGCCGTGACGTCAAAAACCATGACGCTACAAGCCATGACGTCACAAGTCGTGACGACAAAAATAGGAAAGTTGAAATTTAATATAGGTCTATATGACGAATTATAAAAAAATAATTGTGAGATTTAATTATTCAATTATTAAATTGGTAAAATATAATTTTTAAAATAATTTAAAATTATTCAAATCTCCAATTACTAAATAAATATTGTTCTCAGTTTTTAACATGCCTCTATTGATTTCCCATTTTCCAATTATTAAGTTAAGATTAAAAACGAGATTTTAATACCCTTAATTGAATAATTTTCTGAAGATTTTCAGTTAAACGCCTACGATCCGAAAAAAAAGTTTCACTTGCTTGGTGGTTTCATAAAACCACACAATGATTTTTATTTTAACACCAAGATATGATATATTTATGTGATTTTTAAATGACAGAGCATTCAACAGGATTCTATATCCGGCTGTACTCAATTATATTCTAACATAGTTGTGAGTATCCATTTTTGTTGCCGCCCATGGCCTTCAGGAATCGAACTCAGGATCTACAGCCTTTCTGGGACATCGGTGTGCTATCCTTTGCACCACATGACCTTGACCTTCACTAACAAAAACTCACTTCCTCCATGGGGGCGCAACTTTAAGTTAACCGTGCATTTTTCTAACTCTCTTTTGTTGGTGTAGGTCGAGGGTCCGGTGGCCTGGTGCAATGGTTAGCACACCGATGCCCCCGGAATGGCTGGAGGTCCTGGGTTTGATTCCCGGGGGCCATGACGCTCTTTGCCCATCAACAAGAAGCATACTCGTAATCATGTTAAATATATGACTAGTCAAGTCCGAATCGGTATTTTTTAATTTTTTTGAAATTCATATTGACCAAAAAAGACTAAAATAAAAGGAAAACTTTTATTTTTTCGTTGATAGTTTGGGCTGGAAGTTGAAATTAATAAGTAGGAGAAGGGAAACCAGCGCCTCTTTTTCCACCATACACACTATGTATTTGCAAATATTTCGGGTTGCAGTACGCCACCCATCATCAGTGCAACGACTATATATACAATGCAAAATATAAAATAAAATAAAAAAAATTATAAAATTATTAAACAGAAAATATTCAAAAATGGGCTTACATAGTTTTGGTGGTGGATGTCGTCTATATTTTTGTCTCTGTTTGTATAAATGCTTGCCATTCTCATAGTGATGTTCTTAAAATAGGCAAATTACCAGCAATGAATGGCGACTTTTTATTTTAATAACATATATAAAGAGGAAGGCGGGGAGAGAGGGAGATGCGCACAAGGATTCTTTATAAATGATGAAAAATGCGCAAAACTCGATGCTCAATGACAGGCAAGCTGTTTACTTTTATTTAAAAAATGATACAAAATGTAGGGGCTAAATTTACATTTTGTATCATTTTTTAAATAAAAGTAAACAGCTTGCCTGTCATTGAGCATCGAGTTTTGCGCATTTTTCATCATTTATAAAGAATCCTTATGCGCATCTTCCTCTCTCCCCGCCTTCCTCTTTTATATATGTTATTAAAATAAAAAGTCGTCTCATTCATTGCTGGTAATTTGCCTATTTTAAGAACATCACTATGAGAATGGCAAGCATTTATACAAACAGAGGCAAAAATATAGACGACATCCACCACCAAAACTATTTAAGCCCATTTTTGAATATTTTCTGTTTAATAATTTTATAATTTTTTTTATTTTATTTTATATTTTGCATTGTATATATAGTCGCTGCACTGATGATGGGTGGCGTACTGCAACCCGAAATATTTGCAAATAAATAGTGTGTATGGTGGAAAAAGAGGCGCTGGTTTCCTTCTCCTACTTATTAACTTATTAACTTTTATTTTTTGTCAAAATAAATCATTAAATCAAAATTTGTTTCCAATTATCGAAAAACTGTCAGAGCACAAGCAAGTCAATCTTAAATTTGTCCAGTTAAAGAAATAAAAGGGAGCGAGAGAAAAAAAATTGTAAAACGAACAAAATCTTATTGATGTGGTCTGCACAAACTTGTATTATTGTTTCCAATTACCTAAAACAAACATCTTCTCTAGTCGAATAATTGCTTAAGCGTTACTTAAAAGAGAAAAGCAAAAAGGTTAATTTCTAAATGGAATTGGTAACAGCCGAGTAACTAATAGCCCAGGTGCTGGGGGTAGTTGAGTAGCTATCCAAAATGTGAGGACCGAATTCCTCCAATGGCCAATTCTTTCATTTATAGCCTTGTGAAACCTCACATATATTCAATAATTTCGAATCCGCCCTCGGGCTGGGCGTAGTTGGTAGCGCACCTACCTTGTATTGAAGATCACCATCTTTCACTTAATTTTATTTACCGTGAAAAAATAATTTTTTTTTTTACGTTTTAAAATTAACAAATGAAGAGTCAACTAAATCTGGTTATTGTCAATAAGAAAAAAATACTAAGAAAAATAATGGTAAGATAATACGCCTGGGAGTTAGGCAACCGGTAGCGAAAACGAATGGATGGATAAAAAGAAACTCCTCCTCCTCCAATCCCACTTGCAGTGACTTTTCATAGTTTTCTGTTAGGCCAGAAGAGATAGGCGGGGCTTTACGTTCTATTCCTTTCCATATTTCTCTTTCTAGTGTATTGAAAGGGAGGAGCTAAGCCTCTCCTTGCTTCTCTAATGTCTATCATCCCTTACACTTCTGGTTGCCTAACTCCTAGAAGTACTGATTAAAAAAAGATGATCCTTTCGTAATTGTCCGATCTAATTTGTGCGTTTAAATATAATTGACACTTTTTTGTGCTAGCCAAAAGAATTTAGGACTGTATTAAGTAAAAAAATCTGATGTGATGGTCGCACAGCACACAACTTTCTCTTACCTTTGGTAAAGGAAAGTTGTGTTCCGTGCTTGTCACACCAGATTTTTTTTGTGTCGAGATAAGATTAATTTCCGCCGATATATCACTTGCATCACGTAGTGACGTATCTCAAAAAAATTAAAAATTGAGACATAACAGATATGGTGTTCTTTACATTATCACAAAGTGATGAATCTTTATTTCCATGTTTTTTCGTATTATTTAGGTTTTAGGTATCTCAACATTTAATATTTTGAAACACCACGAACTGATGTATCTATTTCCTAAAAAATGATAGAAATTGAGATACGCCACTACGTGATTGAGACGACGATATTAGAATTCAAGATGTAAAATTGCCCCCGGGGCTTGGAGTAGTTGGTAGCCTGGCTACCTTCTATATCGAACTTCGCCGGTTCGAACTCCAGGCAGTCCGATGATTTTATTTAAGGCATTTGGATACCAAATGACTTAAATAGAAATGTCTGGACCCCAATAGATATATTAAACATACTGAGTATCGTTAAAAGTCTTAAATGCCCTGAATTGCCGAATAGACTGTGTGAATGAGAAAAAAGTGTGAATGTTTTTATTAAAAAATCTGGTGTGACTGGCGCACAGCACACAACTTTCTCTTACCTTCGGTAATCGAAAGTTGTGTACTGTGCTTGTCACACCAGATTTTTTGTGTCGACATGTATTTAGTTTCCGACAGTAGGGTACAATTGAATTCAAGATGTAAAATTTATAAGTATGGAAAAATATTTATATTTTGATACCATGGCAACCATTTCTCCTATCTTTTCTATGGAGTACAAGAGTAAAGTGGTCTTCAGAAGATTTCAATCACAAAATGAGAATATACATTTTATAGAGAATCTAAAAAATAATTGATTTTTGAATTTTAAAAAAAATCGTTGGAGCAAATTTTGAGAAAATCGAAAAAAACTGAAAAAGTACATCAGTAAAGTGCTAGTACTTTTTGGTCGATTTTGTTCAAAAGCTTCGTGTCACGTCCCATGGGGGTGCCTAACTTAAATATAAAATTTCAACTTCCTAGCTCTTTTCGTTCTTGAGATATTTTGTTCACAGACACACAGACACACAGACACACACACACACACACAGGCAGACAGACAGACCATGTCGCGAAAATCACTTTTTTGGATTCAGGGGACCTCAAAACGTGAAGATCCATCAAAATCTCGACATCGAATTTTTGACATGAAACCAATACTTTCTCTCTCTATATATTAACATATATATAGAGGTACGAGAAAGTAAAAAGATGTAAAATTTATAAGTATGGGAAAATATTTATATTTTGTTACCATGGCAACCATTTCTCCAATCTTTCCTATGAACTACAAGAGGAAAGTGTGCTTCAAAAGATTTCAGTGGCAAAATGAGAATATACATTTCAAAGAGAATTTAAAAAATAATTGATTTTTGAATTTTAATCAAAATTGTTGGAGCGAATTTTGTGAAAATCGAAAAAAACTGAAAAAGTACATCAGTAAAGAACGTGGTGCAATGGCAAATACACGTATTAAACTCTGGATGGATAAGAATGCACTGGAGATAGAACTCAATAAAACAAACGCATTAATATAAATAAATTTATAAAATCAATATTCATGTCTCTATCAATCTAGCTGGAAATAATTACTTTTCTCAAGGTTCATTTTGGACTAAAAAGAAAACTTCCAAAGTAACATGTTCCATTTGAAGAAATCAAGTTATCCCTGATTGTAATTTTGCAAATTGGCATACACACAAGAATAATTCCGGGTTACCCACAGGGTTGGAAAAAACCCGGGTTTTTTTAAAAAACCCAACCCACCGGGTTTTTTGGGTTTTATCGGGTTTTTTTTTTTGGGGGGGGGGGAATTTCGTTTTTTTCTTTTGTTTGGTGTGTTTCATCTTTTCTGCACTAGCCAGTTTTATAAAAATAGCCGCGGAGCCCCCCTTGGACCGGTTTGGAGCCTAGCCGGGGGGCTTCTTCCCCCCCTGGAGCCCCCGCCAGCTGGCCCGGAACTGTCTGCGGCGGACCCTCGCCTTTTCTTAATTATGAGAAGCCATGCCGCCAGCCTTGGACGGGTTTGGCGCCTAGCCGAGGGGCTTCGCCTCCCTGGACACCCCGCTAATTAGCTCGGGCCCGCCTGCGGCGGACCGTCGCCTTTTCTTAATTATGAGAAGCCGTGCCGCCAGCCTTGGACGGGTTTGACGGCACCCTAGACATGGGGACTTAGCCGCCCTGGACTCCCAGCAGCTGGCTAGGCCTTTTCTAAATTATGAAAAAAAAAATTATTATTACTACTATTTCAATGCTGTGCTTGCTTCAGGATTTGTTTACATTCATAGAATACATTTTTTTACTTTCTCTATTTACTTTCTATTACCTATGTATATATGTAATATATAGAGAGAGAAAGTATTGGATTCATGTCAAAAATTCGATGTCGAGATTTTGATGGATATTCACGTTTTGAGGTCCCCTGAATCCAAAAAAGTGGTTTTCGCGACATGGTCTGTCTGTGTGTGTGTCGGTGTGTCTGTCTGTGTGTGTTCAATTTTAAGCATGAAGGAATTGAGCTACGAAGTTGAAATTTTATATTTAAGTTTTATACCCTCCTGGACCGTGAAAATAAGCTTTTGATCAAAATCGGCCAAAGAGTACTAGTACTTTACCGATGTACTTTTTCAGTTTTTTTCGATTTTCTCAAAATTCGCTCCAACGATTTTTTTGTTTAAGTAACTTTTTGTTTTTCTTCAGAAATAAACATATCAGAGTCATGTTCATTCATTGGAAATTTTTTATTAAAAAACCCAAAAAACAGTGGGCCCCCCCCTCCCCCTGCCAGATCTCGTATTTATAGAATTCAATTTCAATTTTCTATTTGAAATTTAAATTTAAATCCCCCCCCCCTCCCCCCTCCTGCTCCGCTTCTCGTCATAGTTAAACCTTTTTTGTCTCCTTTAATTCGATAAGCTCGCAAGTTGTTCTGAGTCGACTGATTTAATATTTATTTGATCATCATCAGTTGTCAGTCCGTGTGTGTGCTCAAAGCAACTGATAATTCATTATGCTGATGCGCTCTTTGGTTCTCCAGCTTCTGGTCATCTCTATTTCGACAAGTGAGAGTTTAAAAATTTTAAGCTTGGTCCCCAATCCGTCACCAAGTCATCATATCTTTAATCGAGTCCTTAATCTTGAACTCGTTCGCCGAGGACATCATGTAAGTAAACAACTCTTGGTATTATTATTAATAGACCTATTAATTTATTTCAACTTATTTTATAGAAACAAAAACACTTTCCTTTTAGACTCAGTTGTTTCCTTTCAAACTTTATCTCTCTCTATTACTAACAAAAAATACGATAAAAGAAATATCTGGGTTTATCATCTTATTTCACTAACTTGACCTTATGTAACTAAAGATAATCTAATTGCAGAAATTTAATGAACATTTTAGCAACAGAAATGAATTTTTTAAATAAAAAAAAAGCATCATCTTCCAATATATTCAAAGGCGAGGGAGGACCTCAAGATTTTTGTGTGAAGATTTCAAAACAAAAAAAATCTGGTGTGACTGGCGTACAGCACACAACTTTCTCTTACCTTCGGTAATCGAAAGTTGTGTACTGTGCTTGTCACACCAGATTTTTTGTGTCGACATATATTTAGTTCCGGACAGTACGGAACATATGAATTCAAGATGTAAAATTTATAAGTATGGCAAAATATTTATATTTTGTTACCATAGCAACCATTTCTCCTATCTTCCCTATGAAATACAGGAGTAAAGTGATCTTCAGAAGATTTCAAGCGCAAAATGAGAATATACATTTTAAAGAGCATCTAAAAAATAATTGATTTTTGAATTTAAAAAAAAATCGTTGGAGCAAATTTTGAGAAAATCGAAAAAAACTGAAAAAGTACATCAGTAAAGTACTAGTACTCTTTGGCCGATTTTGATTAAAAGCTTATTTTCCCGGTCCCGGGGGGTGTTTAACTTAAATATAAAATTTCAACCTCGTAGCTCAATTCCTTCATGCTTAAAATTGAACACACACAGACACACAGACACACACACACACACAGACAGACCATGTCGCGAAAACCACTTTTTTGGATTCAGGGGACCTCAAAATGTGAAGATCCATCAAAATCTCGACATCGAATTTTTGACATGAATCCAATACTTTCTCTCTATATATATATTACATATATACATAGGTAAGAGAAAGTAATAAATAAGAATTAATGAACAGCAACTTTTTTTTTGTACTTTGAATTTTTTTTTTTTTTGTTTTCAAAAAAAAAAAACACTCCCACTTTTTTCTCATTCACACTCACATTCACACACACATACACAGTCTTTTCGGCAACTTAAGCCATTTAAGACCTTAAACGATACTCGTATTTATATAATATATATTTATTTGGGGTCCAGGCCTTCTTATTTAAGCCATTTGGTATCCAAGTGGCTTAAATAAAATCATCGGACTGCCTGGGGTCCGAACCCGCGACTTTTGGTATACGAGGTTAGCACGCTAACCTCTACGCCAAGCCCCGAGGGCATTTTTTTTTTTTTTTTTTATTTGCGGCTCCCCTTTTGAAAAATCCTGAATTTGCCCATTGGAAAGCATTTAGTTTTGTCTTGCCTTATCATAAAAGCCAATTAAAAAAGAAAATAATTAAATCTCTCAAATAATTGTTATATAAATAAATTTTTATTTTTATTTTTCCTTAGAGAAATTGGATAAAGACAGACATACGGACACTGCGCCATTATATATATATATATATTTAAATTTTTTTTAAAGTGATAAGAGTGTTTTTTTATTTTTTTTTTATTTTATTTCGCCCGTTTAGCCACGCGCCATTGGGCCAAAACGTCTACAAAATAAATACATAAAGATAAGAGTGTTATTTTTGAATAAGTCAGATATATATATATAACTGCAGGCGCATCCTGGGGGGAGGGGGTGAGCAAAGCCCGTCGAAGGCTGGTGGAGCGGCTAGTTCAATAATGATATTTTTGTTCTAGGTGACTGTTCTCTCTGCAGATGAGGAGAAGAATCCCCCCAAAGGGGAACAATTATCGACATTTTGTTGTAGAGAATAGTTACGCATTAAAAGATGAATTTGAAGTAGTTTTTATGGACTTATTGAAAATAAATATTTTTCAAAGTGGACTCATGTTTTTTGAATGGGTCAATAAAGTGGATGAAAATTTCCTTCACTCTCAGGCAATCAAAGATGTCATTTCTTTATCTAAAAATGAAACTTTTGATTTGGTCCTCTACGAGATGATTGGACAGGAATGCCTTCTAGGTGAGTTCAGGGATTTATCGTATATTAGTAATGAATTGTGTCGATTCACCAAGAATAGATAAAAGAGAAATGGATGATATTTTGCTTACAGCACAGGTATAAGGGGATATGAGAGTAAAGGGCATAAACACATCCTGATTTGTCAGGTCAAACGGCAGGGCAAACTAGTCAGGTCCTTAGGGTTGGGACGTGTGTTGGCCGGTTGGAACACCCATCCTGTCAGGTTTGACAAGTTGGCAATTGGGTCGGGCGAACCATCCAACTGCCAACCGCCCTTCTCCCCAGGTTGCCATTGCCAATGCTGACAATTGGCCGAACCGAGCCTTGGGGGGTCCAAGAGGGCGAAGCCCCTCTAGATAGGCCTGAAGCCCTAGGAAGGCGGGCTAAATGGCGGAAATTAAATATATAAATCTGGTGCGACCAGTCATACCAGATTTTTTGGACCAAACATGACATGAATCCAATACTTTTCTCTATAGAGTTTTAGAGGTAAATTTCCTAACTTTACATGAATTTGATTTATCCAACGTTTAGTTGGTAAGAGAAATCGTTTTCATTCACGTTCATCTGCCGTGTAGATGATACAGCTAATTCATTTCGAATATATTGATTTTTATAAAAAATCAAGATAACAAAAAATAAATATAAAAAGTTAGATAATAAATACTTAGGCTGGCTGTGAGATTGCCTTCTTCTTTATCATATCACTATCTCTAACAAATAAGATCTAGGCTAATATTTTTAATAAATATTTTCATTTTCTTTTTTTTTTTTTTTTTTAGGAATCGTTAAAGAATTAAATTACCCTCCTACTATTGGGATTTCTGCATTCGGTTTCTCTCCTCTATTATCTTTCGCTTCTGCAAATCCAGATCATCCTGGCTATATGCCTCCCTATCTATCTGATTTTGAAAATCCCATGTCCATTTGGCAAAAAATCCAAACTCATCTATTCAATGTCTTTAATCATGTCTATTATAAGTAAGTACAGTTGCTACTACATGTATAGACATGCCTTGTTGTAATTCCATTCAAATTTGTTTAGATGGTTCCATTTAAATAAACAAATGGAGTTTGGCAGACAATTATTCGGGGATGGCATGCCACCCTTATCGCCGATACTAATGAATACTAGTCTCTTCTTGGTCAACACTAACCTTGCAAAGGATGACGCAAGGCCTGTTGGACCAGATGTTATCCAGATTGGTGGCATGCACGTAGAAAAACCAAAAGTTCTACCCAAGGTATTTGTAGTTATTGTGTGAACAACCTCCCCTCTCGCCTAATATATTTAGGCTTGACTGTAGAATAATAGAGACAACTTTTTCGGGGCTCTATCCATTACGCCATGCCACTGCGCCTTCAACCTCACTGGGGGTCTGGTGTAAAGGATCACCCACCGATCCGATGCCTCGGAAAGGCTGGAAATCCTGGGTTCGATCCCCGGGGGCCATGGGGCATATTCACACTAATGTTAATTAAACATTGAGTTATTCGAAATAAGTGCATACTTACGTCACTGTAGTCAAAATGGATATTTCCATTAAAATCTGGTCTTTAAAATTTTCCGCGATTACATCGTTGAAAACTCTCACTCGATACATGAACTGTAATACAAAAAGAACGGAGAAAGTGGCTGTTCTCACCTATAGCTTTGAAGACCCATTCTTAGGGAGAGAAGTTATTTCCCTCAGGAAGCGGGATTTGAACCCGTGTTGTCTCGAAGTCTCTAGTCTAATCCTAGAATGCATTTCTATGCGTTTTTTTTTTCTCTTGTCATCGGATATAACTTAATAGAAGACAAATTGTATAAAATCTCTAATACTTGTACGTATTTTAGGACTTGCAACAATGGATGGATGATGCAAAAGAAGGTGTCATTTTTTTCTCACTGGGATCAATTCTAAGATCTGATAAAATGCCAAAAGAACGTTTAGAAATGTTGTTTCAAGTTTTTTCGAAATTGAAAGAAAAAGTTTTATGGAAATTTGAGACTGACTTAAAAACGCCAGCAAACGTCAAAATTTCCAAATGGTTGCCTTAAGGGGATATTCTAGGTAAGGTATCAATGCAGTTTTTTCTATCTTATAAAAAATGAAATACGTTGCCATATGTTCTTCTCTTAAGGCCACCCAAATTTGAAATTGTTCATCACCCACGGAGGAGGGATGAGCACGAACGAAGCGCTCTTCAACGGAGTTCCTATGCTCGTTATGCCCTTCTTCGCCGACCAAATCACGAATGCAAAGAAACTCTCAAGCAGGGGAATGGGTTCCGTTTTACATTTGATGACAGTAACAAGCGAAGAATTTTTGAAAACAATTCGAACTCTTATAGATGAGCCAAGGTAAGTACTTATGATCTGTTTGATCTGTTTTTTTTTTTACGTATTTAATGTTAATAACTTTATTTAAGGTACAAACGCCGAGCTCTGGAATTACAAGCCGTTTATCGAGATGAGCCGATAGGGCCCCTCGAGAAAGCCATCTTTTGGATTGAGTATGTGGCGCGTCATAAGGGAGCAAATCATTTGCGTTTAGCAGCGAGAGATCTCAGCTGGTATGAACTCGAGATGCTTGATTTGCTCTTCTTTTATTTAATAGTCCCTCTAAAGTTGATCTTCACACTTCTTTTTATTATAAAAATTATTCTACGTTTTCTATCATCATCTAAAACAACAACAACAACAAAAAAGTCAAGAAATAAAAAGATGAAGGAAAATTAATGTATTCCGGATAATATTTTATTTTATTTTTATAATTTAAATAAATAATTATTTGTAAAAGACTTTTTTACTTT
Organism: Euborellia annulipes; assembly: GCA_023213315.1. Classification (NCBI taxonomy): domain Eukaryota; kingdom Metazoa; phylum Arthropoda; class Insecta; order Dermaptera; family Anisolabididae; genus Euborellia; species Euborellia annulipes. The sequence goes on along the minus strand of JAKCPI010011946.1, from coordinate 123,400 downwards.
CTTTTACCTATAATGCCCTAACTCTTCTCTATGTATAGGAAGGGTGGGCCAATAGTGCGTGGACGGACGATTGTGGATTTATTGTCGTACATTTTTAAAGTTGTCTCGATGATGCATAATGAGGAGCCTTTACGAGTACAAATTTAAAATATTTTTGTTCCAATTGCACCTCTTATAGGCCTATAAGCTAATCAATATCAAAGTTAAGTGGAATCTCCTCCTGTACATATTTGGATTCTACTGTCAATTTTAGTATGACTTTATGAAATGCAATGTATTCTAAAACATTATTATTAGGAGAATTTTTAATTATAGACCACATTTTTGTATTAAATATTTATTAAAAATATATAAATGCTGTACAACGTTGAACTGAAGTTCACTTAAGTCGGAGCAAGTGCACAGTGCTTGATAACGGCTGCAGAATAAGCAGTTGAAACGTTGTACAGTATTTATATATTTTTAATAAATATTTAATACAAAAATGTGGTCTATAATTAAAAATTCTCCTAATAATAATATTTCAAACCACAAAAGCTTTAATAAACATATTCTAAAACAGTTTAGCCGCAAATTGGTGTTTTTGAAAAAACTGTCGTTTGAAAAAAAAATTGAATATCGTGCATGAAACTTAGAGGGCTGTTCTTTTGTCATGTTACTAACCATGAAATATACCAATGTAGGCCAGATGTGTAACCAGAAATTATTTTTGAGTTGGGAGAAATGGCTATGCCAATTTGTAAAATTACAACCATGAAGAACTTCCCGATTTTTACTTTCTCTTATCTCTATATTTAATATATATAGAGAGAAAGTATTGGATTCATGTCAAAAATTCGATGTCGAGATTTTTACAGATATGCACGTTTTGAGGTCCACTGAAACCAAAAAAGTAGGTTTCGCCACATGGTCTGTGTGTGTGAACAAAATATCTCAAGAACCAATAGGGCTATGAGGTTGAAATTTTATTTAAGTTAGTTACTCTCCTGGGACGTGACACGAAGCTTTTGAACAAAATCGGCTGTGTGTGTGACTGTTTGTCTGTGCGTGAAGGTATTGAGCTCCTAAGATGAAATTTTATATTTAAATTAAGCACCTCCCTGAGCAGTGAAAATAAGCTTTTAATCAAAATCGGCCAAAGAGTAGTAGTACTTTACTGATATACTTTTTCAATTTTTTTTTTCGATATTCTCAAAATTTGCTCCAACGATTTTGATTAAAATTCATAAATCAATTATTTTTTTAGATTCTATGTATAACCTCATTTTGCCATTGAAATCTTCTAAAGGCCACCATACTCATTTCTCATTCACACTCACATTCACGTAGTCTTTTCGCCAACTTAGGCCATTTAAGACTTTTAACGATACTCAGTATGTTTAATATATCTTTTGGTGGTCCAGGCATTTTTATTTAAGTCATTTGGTATCCAAATGTCCTAAATAAATCATTGGACTGCCTGGGATCCGAACCCGCGACGTTCGGTATAGAAGGTAGGCACGCTACCAACTACTCCAAGCCCCGTGGGCCACTTTACTCTTGTACTCCATAGAAAAGATAGGAGAAATGGTTGCCATGGTAACAAAATATAAATACTTTTCTGTTTATAAATTTTATATCTTGAATTCAAATTAAATATATGTCTACACGAAAAATCTGGCGTGACAAGCACAAGAACACAACTTTCGATTCGAAGAGAAAGTTGTGTGCTGTGCGATCACACCAGATTTTTCCAAATGGAACATGATGTGGTGGGTGAGGCTTGTTTAATGTTATGGAACGTAATTAGCTTTCAGATAAAATAATAATAAGGTTGTTCTTATCTATTTTTTATTTATTACAAATGTCAAATAGCGAATGACATGTTTTTAAAATAAATACTACTTTAATAAAAAATTATATTTAAAAAAAAGGTATATCTTTACATATGAATCATAAATAGAGTTTTGGATTGTGTATCAATTTTTAATCAGAAAAAGAAATGTTTATATAAATAAAATTGAGTGAGTGAAAAGCAAATATTTTCTTTCTCCAGGCGACAGAGACCATTTTATTTTTCAATTCATCTTTATTTATAAAAAATAAACAAGAATTAAATAATAAAATAATATAATAATAATAATAAAAGCTCAATCATCTGCTTTCCAAAGCTTTTCCAATGAAAGCATTTATTGAGATTTTCTCACTTAGGCTTGAGCTCCAGCGTTCAACAATCAGAGATTCGTCTTACAATAGAATCGGAGCATTTATCGATAACACCTGCAAGTCAGTTGTTCTTGAAACTAGAATCCTTTGAACACCTTTCTTTTACCTTCGGTAATCGAAAGTTGTGTTCTGTGCTTGTCACACCAGATTTTTTGTGTCGAGATATACATAGTTTCCGGCAATATATATTATAATTCAAGATATAAATTTAAATACATACATTATATTTTGTTATCATGGCTTCTACTTTTCCTATGAAGTATAAAAGTAAAGTGAACTTCAAACAATTTTGTCTACAAAATAAGAATATACATTTTAATGAGCATCTAAATTATAATTGATTTTTAAACAAAATCCCCAAAGCCAATTGTGAGAAAAAAAAATGATAAAATACATCAATAAAGTACTAGTACTATTTGGTCGATTGAATGAAATTCCTGCCTTGGGACATGAATACTTAGCTAAAGTATAAAATTTGAGTGTCGAGAGTTCTTTCCTTATTGAATTATTTATTTTAATCCACATTTTGTGATATTTCAGTTGAAATTGATTCAAATGATTGGGAAAATGACGTCAAATTCGAGCTAAAGGGAATCGCCTCCTTTTAATGGCAATTTCGAGAAAAGCAATAAAACAGCCATTTAAAAGCAATAAAATCTCCTTCAGAGAAATTTACATAAACATTATGTTTTGATACTGTATTTTAACTGGAATCGATCTTCTTGAAATTTAAAATTTTTTCACAATAAATTAAATTAATTTCAAGGAAAATATCAAAAAATGTGGGCTAAGGGAATTACTCAAAAACGAAAAAACTCCCGATACTCAAATTTTATACTTAAGCCAAGTACCTATGTCGCAAGTATTTCAAGAAATTTCTATCACATCAGCCAAAGGGTACTAATACTTTACTGATTTATTTTTTCAGTTTTTTTTCGATTTCTCAAAATTCAAGATTTTTTTTTTATTAATATACCACATCCCCACTCATGTGCCATCATCCTAAGTTTTTTTTTTTTATTTAAGGTCTTTGCAGCCATTTATACTACGTCCTTATTAATTTCAATTTAAATAAATTTCTTCCGTCTGGAACGGGATGCAATATAGAATTCAATTTTAACTTTTTGTTAATGGCTTTTTTAGCATATTTAGCAAAAGAAACAAAATATTTAAAAGAAAAGCCCATTAATTCATTAATCCATTTATTTATTAAAATTGTACTATCATTTTTAATTTCAAAGTGACTGTAACAATAAATAAAAAAGGGAATAATAACTACAAAATAAGGTTATTCTAACTGTTAGTTGATAGAATTTCGTTTAAGTGAAAAGTGAGGTCTTTTAGATAATCGATAATTAATTCTAAAACTTTTTTACTTTTTGGATTAAACTTTTATTCTAGGTTTGTCAATTCTTTTTCGATTGTATTTATAGACACATACAAACTCATACTTGAGATGAAGCGATAGAAAGTCTTTTTCTCTATTCTTACATCTCAGGAGATTTCAAACAATGGGAGATCTAAAATATTAAACTTGGTATGGAAATTTTACTTCACTTCAATCTATAGAGATTTCTATTTCTTATCATTAGGTTGAATGCATGGAAAATTGTATTTTGGTAGAAGAATGATGTAAAAACTTTTCGAGTAGAGCATATTTTAGAAGAAAAAGGGCGAGGCGATGTGATTCCTTTTTAAAAACTCGTTGAATAAATTGTTGAGTCAATATTATAGTATGATAAGAGAATTCAAGTTAGATATTTACATGAATAAGAACTTTATTCATTGACTACTATCAGTATCGCCTTAGGTGATGTTATTAGATGACCCGTTAGAAATTTTCTCCTCTTGCTCGTTATCGTAGTCTTCTGATATCATCCCTCAAGGCAAAGCTTGTCCAAAGCCTTTTGTTAGCGATTACTCTTTCAAAAGCTTCTACTCCTGCCCATTCTATAACTAAATTCTTAGACATCATCGCATTCATATCAAATTACTCTAAACACTGATAGGAAATTAATTAGCGTCACAGACTGACATTAATATCTCGTTTGCTTCTTCCTTCCATAGGACTTTTAATGTCATTTCACAAGAATTATTAAATAAATACAATTTTCTGTACTAAAAGTTGATTAAAATGATGTGCAAAAGTTGTGCACAGAGAATGAAACTGTCGAAAAATGAACATATTATTTGATTAAGGAGAAAGAAGCTAACACGGTTCTCTTGTTATTGTTAAGAGATGGCGTTAAGATCGCGCCTGCTTTGGTCACTAAGAAAAGCTTGTTAAGGTGGGCGTCTCGAAAAGCCTTTAGAACACGATTGACTACCGAGTTACTCGAGGCGGCAAGAGATGGCGTTAGTTTTTCCCAAAGATATATAAGGGATTTATTCCATTTCATTTGAAAGATTCCAGCTAATTAATTAAGAAGAAAACGGAATGTTTCGTTAATTTTGGAAAGAAAAATCAAAACAAAATCATACAGGTGTCATTAAAAAACTTGTAAAATATAAACAATTGAATTTGTTTATAATTTACAAGTTTTTTGTTGCTTTTCAACTATTAGCCTAGCACTTATTTTTTAGAAACGTTATTTCAAATGAATAAATAAAAGCAGATGGTGGAAATTGTTTATCGATTGGTCAACCATGCATTAAGTCATGAAGCTCAAAGTTTGAAGCCATTTTTTGCTTTTAGCCAAATCCTCTATCTTGTACATTTTTAATTCCTTTGCCATTAATCGCACAGTTAATCGTCTGACAGACCGCACTAAGGCCCTCACTTAATCCCTATCGTTTTTGGTTGTCCACTTCCGACATGCACGTTTTCTTTCGTCTCCATCTTGGTTCAGGGTTGATTCAAACACTCTTGAAATTTTATTTTTATTCTTTCATAAATTATTCATCAAATGTCATTTTCAACAGGTTAATGTTTTATTAGCTATTCAAACATGGAATGTATTTGTTTCATTCCACTTTTCTAACTAAACATAGAGGGAATAGTTTTGTCCTTGTTAATTCTCATTAATGTCAGTGGTCTTATTAACGACACAGACATAAGCAGTTGTGTCATTCATCATTCGGGGATTAAACTGTTTGTGTATATTAAATAAGATATTACAAGTGTTGAAACTTCATCTTAAAGTTAAAAGGAAATTTTTAAGTTTTTTTTTCTAATGAATAAAAAGCCGGTGGAGTCGGTGAAAGCCGTAAATATGAGAATGAAATTTTAATCAATGCAATGGAAGAAACTAATTAAAGATAAAAGATTATGGAACAACATTAGAGTCTAACGCAGAAATTTTGCAAGATATTGTTTCTTCTTTTTTTTTTTACATTATAATATAAACCCTTTTCATGTTTAAGGAATTAAACAATGTTTTGAGAGTTAAAGCTTTCACAGTTATTGTTATTAAATGAAAATACTTGTTTTTGGGTAAACTCTGATTTATTTGTTTAAGATAGAACGTTTTGGCCAGTCATTCTATGGTCTTCTTCAAATACAAATTTAGATACAATCACAAAGCATCTTACATCTAGCTTTCTATATTCTGAATTGAAAAATCTGGTGTGACTGGCGCACAGCACACAGCTTTCTCTTACCTTCGGTAATTGAAAGTTGGGTTCTGTGGTTGTCACATTAGATTTTTTATGACGACATATATTTGGTTTCCACCACATTCGAGAGATGTAAAATTTATAATTATGCGAAAATATTTATATTTTGTTATCATAGCAATCATTTGTCCTATCTTTCCTTTGAAATACAAGAGTAAAGTGGTCTTCAGAAGATTTCAGTGGCAAAATGAGAATATACATTTTAAAGGTAATCTAAAAAATAATTTATTTTGGAATTTTAATCAAAATCTTTGTAGCAAATTTTGAAAAAATCGAAAAAAAAAAAAACTGAAAAAGTGCATCAGTAAAGTACCTACTAGTACTCTTTGGCTAATTTTGTTCAAAAGCCTCACACCCACACAGGGACGGCGCAAGCGATTCTGCCGCCCTAGGCAAGATATTTTTTTTGCGCCCCCCCCAAAAAAAAAAAACTTTAAAAATTTAATTGACCCTGATCTCAAAAAATTTTTTTTTTACGCGGAAACAAAATATTTTCCGGTGTGCCGCCCGCGGAACATTTTCTCTTGCGCGGAACCAAAATTTTTAAATTTTTTACCTTTTTTTTTAGACACTAAATTTTTTCCGCCCGCGGAACCTAAATTTTTTTGCCGCCTCCGGAACCAAATTTTTATTCGGGTGCCGCTTGCGGAACCAAAATTTTTTTTGTTTTTCCCTTTTTGCCGCCCTCTTCAGGTTGCCGCCCTAGGCGGCCGCCTAGTTTGCCTAGTGGACGCGCCGCCCCTGCACCCACAGACACCACCTTTTTGGTTTCAGGGGACCTCAAAACGTATATCCATCAAAATCTCGACATTTAATTTTTTACTTGAAACCAATACTTTCTCTCTATGTATATATATTAACATATATAGAGGTAAGAGAAAGTAAAAATAGATTATTAGATGTAAGACGTTTTGTGATTGTATCTGAATTTGTAATAGTTTACCCGATAAAAAGTATTTTTATTATTAACTCTCGAAACATTGTTAATTTCCTTTAACCTGAAAAAGGACTACCCAGTGGGGTCGTTGGGTCATAGAATTAAATTTTTAACAAAGAAAAATAAAATGAATACGGGATTGATAGAAAAAATCAAGGCCGATTAATGAAATAATTAATTGGAACGTTTATTTTGAAAGTGGTATCTATTGTTTCGAGAAAATTAAAGGTTAGCATATCTGTTAATTAAATGATTTGAAGTCTTGCAATGCTTCTACTGATTTATCAATATGTAATTTGGTTAAATAAATTAGTTTTAGGCAAATTTGACTAAACTAAAGTATATTTACGGGCTGCAAATGGACTTACACCACTTTTTTTTTTATTTTATTTTCTTTAATAGGAGAATTAAATTCACAAGGTTTTCTGTTTCAATAATATATTAATTTGATATTATCACTTTATACGTATTTCGACACCATATGTGTCATCTTCAGAAGCGAATTACATACATATATTCGCTTCTGAAGATGACACATATGGTGTCGAAATACGTATAAAGTGGTAATATCAAATTAATATATTATTGAAACAGAAAACCTTGTGAATTTAATTCTCCTATTAAAGCATAATGTTTCAACTAGAGCCAACTGTTACCAGTTTAAAATTAATTTATTTTCTTTTTTGGCATCGAAGGCCATTTAGACCCCGTCCCTATTTATTTAAATTGATTGGTAGCCAATACAATTTAAACAAATTTTGTCGCCTGGGACGGGACGAGAACCCGCGACCCTTGGTACAAAAGGCCAGCACGCTAAGCTCTACAACAAGGCCAGAGGGCGCTTACACCACTTTCAAAATAAACGGTCCATTTAATCAGTTCTGATATACATCACAATAAAAATGTTACGATTTCATAATCTTGTTAGTTTAAAAAAGAATAGAAAGTTTATTTATCTTTTTACTTTCTCTTACCTATGTATATATGTAATATATATATAGAGAGAAAGTATTGGTTTCATGTCAAAAATTCGATGTCGAGATTTTGATGGATCTTCACGTTTTGAGGTCCCCTGAATCCAAAAAAGTGGTTTTCGCGACATGGTCTGTCTGTGGGTGGGTGGGTGGGTGGGTGGGTGGGTGGGTGTGTGGGTGTGTGTGTGTTCAATTTTAAGCATGAAGGAATTGAGCTATGAGGTTGAAATTTTATATTTAAGTTAAACACCCCCCGGGACCGGAAAAATAAGCTTTTAATCAAAATCGGCCAAAGAGTACTAGTACTTTACTGATGTACTTTTTCAGTTTTTTTCGATTTTCTCAAAATTTGCTCCAACGATTTTTTTTAAAATTCAAAAATCAATTATTTTTTAGATGCTCTTTAAAATGTATATTCTCATTTTGCGATTGAAATCTTCTGAAGACCACTTTACTCTTGTATTTCATAGGGAAGATAGGAGAAATGGTTGCCATGGTAACAAAATATAAATATTTTCCCATACTTATAAATTTTACATCTTGAATTCATATGTTCCGTACTGTCGGGAACTAAATATATCTCGACACAAAAAATCTGGTGTGACAAGCACAGTACACAACTTTCGATTACCGAAGGTAAGAGAAAGTTGTGTGCTGTGCGCCAGTCACACCAGATTTTTCTTTCAAGGGATTAGAATAATTTTTTTTTTTCTTTGAAACAATGTGATTTTTTTTCTAATAAGAATAAAAAATAAGTATTGTTTTCTGGTAGCGGGCGCAGGTGATCTCTCCTGTATGTATGTATTTGTATGTTCAATATTTGGTTTGAATACAAATGGATGTCATCAGTGTTTCCATTATATGAGGCCAATGTTGTTGAGATGATTACAAAATAGATCGATGCCAGAAGCCATTTGGAGAAAGCTTTTGCTTTCAACATTCCAAAAAAAAATTTAATTTAAAATCATCTTTAAATTATTTTCCTTAAATATGAGTGGAGATTTGTCTATTTGTGCCGATTGTAAATAAATTACTCAAAGGGTTATTTCTTCTTTGTTTGCGTGAATTATAAAACAAATTTCATCTCATAATATTTCAAGTCATGTTTTTCTTCAAACAACGTGTTCTAGAACTTTACTGGGACTAATATAACTATATATAAAGCTATACCTTTTGTATCATTCCTCTTAACTTTATTTTTTGAGTTATTTAATTTTAAAATCAGAGAGTTCTTTTCTGGGCATTTTGTATATTATTATTAATATTTGAAATTCCTCCCCATGAGGGTGCCTAACTTAAATATAAAATTTCAACCTCATAGCTCTTCGTTTTTTGAGATATTTTGTTTACAGACACACAGACAGACACTCAGACAGGCAGACCATGTCGCGAAAACCACTTTTTTGGTTTCATGGGACCTCAAAACGTGTATATCCATCAAAATCTGGACATCGAATTTTTGACATGAATCCAATACTCTCTCTCTCAATATATTAACATATATAGAGGCAAGAGAAAGTAAAAACTTAGAGGACTCGACCGTATGTTCTCGCGCTCTCTCGGTAAATTAAGTTGAGGCCATTTTACTGTACTTTTCCAATGGCGTCATTTGGGGGAGGGGGGTCATTTGCCCCCCCCCCCCCCAAGGGCTCTGACTTTTATAAAATTTTATATTATTCTAGATAAAATATTTCAAAATATATAGTATATAAATTGTAGAGAATTGAACAATTAATTAAATTAAATATTTTTTGGCTCAATTTGAGTAAATTTTAAGAAAAAAAATGTTTGCCCCCCCCCCCCCCCCCAAGAAAAAAATTTGCCTCTCCCAAGAAAAAGTTGAAATGACGCCACTGTACTTTCCCCACGCCCATGGCTGTTTATTTTGACCAAGATCTTTTATTTTCACTTGATTAATAAATATCCCCATTTTATACTGTATGTCTTAGATTAGATTTAAACCGTAGGCTTTAGTTGAAGCATTATTTATATTGGGAAAATTTAAAACACTAGCTCATAACTTTCAATAATTTATTTAAAACAAAATAGAACATTGAAACCTATGAATTAGTGTTTTTAATTTTCTCTTCAATTGGCTCGGGCCCGCCAGCGGAAGACCCTCGCCTTAACCCACTTCCCGCTTTTATATAGGTATTTTTTGATTAAACACTAATTTAGCTTTTTAAGTTCAGCCGTTGGTTGTCTATTAAAAAGAGATCTCACTTAAAACTAAAGATATTCCACTCTAAATACTCTAAGATCGCTTTGCTATAAATACCCTTGATATATTTACTTATTTTCTAAATAGAAATGAATAATTTATAACTTCTATTTAATTAAAATTTACGTTTTTCTAACACAATTAAAAAAAAATTGAAATAAAACAGAAAAAGATGAGTTATAAATTAAATTATCCTCTTCATGGATTTAAAACCTCTTCAAGACAAGAAGATGACATACTCTTAAGTTGAAAGGCAGACTAAAAATGAATATTTAATAAATTGAAGAAAGATTTGAGAAGAATACTAAAAACCAAATTGTGAAAGTTGAGAGAAAAGTTAAAAGAGCAAAGCAAAGCAACACAAGTGGAATGGAATGCTATGAAATCTTTATTGCATAAATGAAAATTTTGTTTGATAAGATATGCAAATAATTTGGATATATTAGGAAGGGATTCTGAGAGGCCTTTATTTCCCAGGTGCAAAACACTTTATAAATAAGAAAAAACATTGCTACTAGTTTTTTTTTTGTTTGTAAGTGTAATCTTGGAAGGAAGAAAAGAGGAAGGAATTTTAGGAGTTTTTTTTTTTGTTAGAGAATGGATCTATAATAGAAATAAATAAGAAATTGTTCCCTAAAATAAAAATAAACAAAATTAAGCAGCTTTTCGCTTAGACTGAACCCACACCAATTGAGCAAAAATGTTTTCGAACAAAACGTTTTTGCCGAAAACTGTTTTTTCATTGCTTTTCTATGAGTTAACGCACACCGAGGAGACAAAACACAATTGGACATGATTCGACATCATTGTACAAAATGTTCTGCCATTGAGCGAAAAATGCCAATGCACACCAATTAGGCAAATATGCTCAATGGCAAAAACAAAAAAAATCTGGAGTGACTGGCGCAGAGCACACAACTTTCTCTTACCTTCGGTAATCGAAAGTTGTGTTCTCTGCCTTTCTAACAAGATTTTTCGTGTCGACATATATTTAGTTCCCGACAGTACGTAACATTTGAATTAAGATGTAAAATTTATAAGTATGGGAAAATATTTATATTTTGTTACCATGGCAACCATTTCTCCTATCTTCTCTATGAAGCACAAGAGTAAAGTGTGCTTCAAACAATGTTGATGGCAAAATGAGAATATACATTTGAAAGAGCATCTAAAAAATAATTGATTTTTGAATTTTAATCAAAATCATTAGAGCGAATTTTGAGAAAATCGAAAAAAACTGAAAAAGTACATCAATAAAGTACTAGTACTCTTTGGCCGATTTTGATTAAAAGCTTATTTTCACGGTCCCTGGGGTGTTTAACTTATATATAAAATTTCAGCCTCATAGCTCAATTCCTTCATGCTTAAAAGTGAACACAGACAGACACACAGACAGACCATGTCGCGAAAACCACTTTTTTTAGATTCAGGGGGCCTCAAAACGTGTATATTCATCAAAATTTCGACATCGAATTTTTTACATGAATACAATACTTTCTCTCTCTCTCTCATATATATATATATATATATTCCATACTTACATAGATAAGAGAAAGTAAAAAACTGGAAAAGAGTAACTTAAGCTAGACTATATAATTAATTAATTAAAAAATAGAAGAGATTCAATTTTATTTGAGATCTTAAAGTGAAAATTTTTTTATAAGCTGATAAAAAATTTTCAGCAAGATGAATTCAAAACAAAATGAAATTAATGTTTCTTTCCTTTCTCTACACCCTTTAATTTAGAATTTTTTATGATATTGGAAAAATATTAATATTATTAGAATTCAATAAAAGAAGTATTGATAGGATATCTATTATTCTCACTTTTCATCCCTTTTCCGATAAAATTGTCCACAACGACATTGACGACGACGTAAATGACTTGATTTGATTCCTGGCAGCGAAGAAATAAACTCTATTTTCCACTTTAGTGATATATTTTCTTTATTTCTCTTCTTCTTCTTCTCAAAGTGATTCGATTTTATACTTATAGTATTTTCTGATTCATTGATATCATTTCGCTTCAGCTTTTTTTTTTTTTTTTTGATTTTTTGAAAGGGCAATTCGATTCAAAAACTTAATAATAAAAGTGCCACAGGTGCACTTTTTGGGAAAGATTCAACATACAGGATTTAAATTAATATTTTTTTTTAATTAAAAAAAAAAAAATCTGGTGTGACTGGCGCACAGCACACAACTTTCTCTTACCTTCGGTAATCGAAAGTTGTGTTCTGTGCTTGTCACACCAGATTTTTCGTGTCGACATGTATTTAGTTTCCGACAGTAGGGTACAATTGAATTCAAGATGTAAAATTTATAAGTATGGGAAAATATTTATATTTTGTTACCATGGCAACCATTTCTCCTATCTTTCCTATGAAATACAAGAGTAAAGTGGTCTTCAAACAATTTTGAGAGCAAAATCAGAATATACATTTGAAAGAGCACCTAAAAAATAAATGATTTTTGAATTTTAATCAAAATCGTTAGAGCGAATTTTGAGAAAACCGAAAAAAACTGAAAAAAGTACATCAGTAAAGTACTAGTACTCTTTGGTCGATTTTGATTAAAGCTTATTTTCACGCCCTAGGAGAGTGCCTAACTTAAATATAAAATTTCAACCTCCTAGCTCAATTCCTTCATGCTTAAAATTGAACACACACAGACACACAGACAGACAGACCATGTCGCGAAAACCACTTTTTGGATTCAGGGGACCTCAAAACGTGAAGATCCATCCAGTGGCGTACCGAGGGGGGGCGTGGGGGCGGTCCGCCCCAGGCCCCGAGCCGGAATAGGCCCCCACATATTTATAAAAAAAAAATTTAATGAAAATTTCCCTTTGAGAGGCCCCGGGGCCCTCAGGGCTCAAGTAAAAACGGAAAAATTTAGATAAAAAAAGCAAAATTTAATGAAAATTACCCTTTGAGAGGCCCCAGGGCTCAAGTAAGAACAAAATTTAATGAAAATTTCCCTTTGAGAGGCCCCGGGGCCCTCAGGGCTCAAGTAAAAAACGGAAATATTTAGATAAAAAAAGCAAAATTTAATGAAAATTTCCCTTTGAGAGGCCCCGGGGCCCTCAGGCTCAAGTAAAAAACGGAAAAATTTAGATAAAAAAAGCAAAATTTAATGAAAATTTCCCTTTGAGAGGCCCGGGGCCCTCAGGGCTCAAGTAAAAACGGAAAAATTTAGATAAAAAAAGCAAAATTTAATGAAAATTTCCCTTTGAGAGGCCCCGGGGCCCTCAGGGCTCAAGTAAAAACGGAAAAATTTAGATAAAAAAAGCAAAATTTAATGAAAATTTCCCTTTGAGAGGCCCCGGGGCCCTCAGGGCTCAAGTAAAAAACGGAAAAATTTAGATAAAAAAAGCAAAATTTAATGAAAATTTCCCTTTGAGAGGCCCCGGGGCCCTCAGGGCTCAAGTAAAAACGGAAAAATTTAGATAAAAAAAGCAAAATTTAATGAAAATTTCCCTTTGAGAGGCCCCGGGGCCCTCAGGGCTCAAGTAAAAACGGAAAAATTTAGATAAAAAAAGCAAAATTTAATGAAAATTTCCCTTTGAGAGGCCCCGGGGCCCTCAGGGCTCAAGTAAAAACGGAAAAATTTAGATAAAAAAAGCAAAATTTAATGAAAATTTCCCTTTGAGAGGCCCCGGGGCCCTCAGGGCTCAAGTAAAAACGGAAAAATTTAGATAAAAAAAACAAAATTTAATGAAAATTTCCCTTTGAGAGGCCCCGGGGCCCTCAGGGCTCAATAAAAACGGAAAAATTTAGATAAAAAAAGCAAAATTTAATGAAAATTTCCCTTTGAGAGGCCCCGGGGCCCTCAGGGCTCAAGTAAAAAACGGAAAAATTTAGATAAAAAAAGCAAAATTTAATGAAAATTTCCCTTTGAGAGGCCCCGGGGCCCTCAGGCCTCAAGTAAAAACGGAAAAATTTAGATAAAAAAAGCAAAATTTAATGAAAATTTCCTTTGAGAGGCCCCGGGGCCCTCAGGGCTCAAGTAAAAACGGAAAAATTTAGATAAAAAAGCAAAATTTAATGAAAATTTCCCTTTGAGAGGCCCCGGGGCCCTCAGGCTCAAGTAAAAACGGAAAAATTTAGATAAAAAAAGCAAAATTTAATGAAAATTTCCCTTTGAGAGGCCCCGGGGCCCTCAGGGCTCAAGTAAAAACGGAAAAATTTAGATAAAAAAAACAAAATTTAATGAAAATTTCCCTTTGAGAGGGGGGCCCTCAGGGCTCAAGTAAAAACGGAAAAATTTAGATAAAAAAGCAAAATTTAATGAAAATTTCCCTTTGAGAGCCCGGGGCCCTCAGGGCTCAAGTAAAAAACGGAAAAATTTAGATAAAAAAGCAAAATTTAATGAAAATTTCCCTTTGAGAGGCCCGGGGGCCCTTGGGGTTCAGGATGTACGATATTTTAAAAATATTTTTGTGTATGGAGGAGGATATTTAAAGATGAGCACCCCCCCAAAAAAAAAAAATTCAATATTAGGCCCCCTCTTCTAGGCCGCCCCAGGCCCCCAACTGCCTCGGTACTCTGGATCCATCAAAATCTCGACATCGAATTTTTGACATGAATCCAATACTTTCTCTCTATATATATATTACATATATACATAGGTAAGAGAAAGTAAAAAAAAGTACATCATTAAAGTACTAGTAACCTAAAATTCCAAAGACAAGATTTAGTGCAATTTCATATTAGTACCGAAAATAATAGGCCTATATATTTAAAATTTGAAAAAAAAAATCGTTACAGAAGTTTTTGAGAACAGATAGGCTTATAAATAAAATCTGGTGTGACTGGCGCACAGCACACAACTTTCTCTTACCTTCGGTAATCGAAAGTTTTGTACTGTGCTTGTCACACCAGATTTTTTGTGTCGACATATATTTAGTTCCCGGCAGTAGGGAATATTTGAATTCAGATGTAAAATTTATAAGTATGGGAAAATATTTATATTTTTGTTACCATGGCAACCATTTCTCCTATCTTTCCTATGAAGCACAAGAGTAAAGTGTGCTTCAAACAATTTTGAGAGCAAAACGAGAATATACATTTGAAAGAGCATCTAAAAAATAATTGATTTTTGAATTTTAATCAAAATCGTTAGAGCGATTTTTGAGAAAATCGAAAAAAACTGAAAAAGTACATCAGTAAAGTACTAGTACTCTTTGGCCGATTTTGATTAAAAGCTTATTTTTCCGGTCCCGGGGGTGTTTAACTTAAATATAAAATTTCAGCCTCCTAGCTCAATTCCTTCATGCTTAAAATTGAACACACACACACACACCCACCCACCCACCCACCCACACACACACAGACAGACCATGTCGCGAAAACCACTTTTTTGGATTCAGGGGACCTCAAAACGTGAAGATCCATCAAAATCTCGACATCGAATTTTTGACATGAAACCAATACTTTCTCTCTATATATATATTACATATATACATAGGTAAGAGAAAGTAAAAAAGAATAGAAACACCTGTCTAACATTCCCCTTTGAATATTTTATTTTTTTGAAATTTAAATAAAAAGTGAATAAAGGAAATGATAAGATTTATAATGATAGTAGGGTAAAATTCGCTTTCGTTAGAAAATGTGCAATGCATTAGTACAAACAAGGATATCCTCCCTAGCATAGAAGAGGTTGGGTAAAAGGACCCGGATAGAACTAGATAAAAGGATTAGTTGATTACCTAAATATAAAGGCAGGGGGAGGATATATGGACCATGTTATGCAATGGTGTGTCAAAGACCAAACATCGAGTTGTGAGAAAATCAACATTAAAGTTTTTTGTTTCCTTGGATCATATACTATATAATTTTTGTTGTCAATTGTGCAAGTAACATTAAATATAAATTCTTTTAGGACATATTTCATAGAAAATACTATTAATTAAAGCATTTGAAACATGGGCGTAGCCAGGGGGAGGCAGGGGGGCCGTTGCCCCCCCCCCTGGCTGGTCCTAAAAATTAAAAAAAAACAAGCAAATATATATTTTTCCCATTGGGAATTTTTTTTTAACACACCAATCCACTACATTAATTTAATTTTTTTTTTATTTAAATAAATAATTAATAATCTATGTATATATTAATTGCAACCCCCCCTCTCTCCCTAACGAGGGGTTGCCCCCCCCTAACAAGAAGTCTGGCTACGCCCATGATTTGAAACAATATTCCGTGCTTAACTCAATTTTGAATTTTTTGGTCTTTGACAAACCATTGCATAACAGGGTCTATATAAGGTTTGTTCGTTTCGCCTGCCATTGCTTTCTTTCTGATTGTTTCACTTTTTGCTCGCTCAGTGCACGCTAGCTTCTGTTCGTTTCAAACTTGGCCCGGGCAGAAAATGAAGATTTTGCGCCATAATTTGACTCAAAGGAATAGGCAGTGTGAATTGTGCAAGGCGATCTCAGAGCCCAAGCTTTAGTAGATGGCCACCTTTCACTCCAGGGATCTTGTTTCAATCTCTTGCCATTTTCTTTCATTCCGCCTCGATTAAAATAACATACCTAATTAATTTAGAAAAAAAGATAAGGATATTTTAAGTTTTGTTTTCATTTTTTTCATTAATTTTCTTTGTTATTACTAGCTTCCTTTATGACTTAACGTCTTCCTTTGTGACTTAACGCCTTCCTTTATGACTTAACGTCTTCCTTTATGACTTAACATCTTCTTTTGTGACTTAAAGATCCACAAAAAAGTTTTATGCTCCGGTTCGCCTGCTGCGAACCCTAGCTGTTCCATTATTTCCAAGGCCAAAAAGAAATCAATGAAAAATCAAAAAATCCTCAAAAGAAAGCCTAATTAATTATTAATTGCTTTTATTATTTAAGGATCAACGTTATAAAAACAAACCAAGACAAAATGACTGCAGGTCAGTTCGCCTGTCATTTTTATTTTTATTTTATTATAATTTTTTCAAATATATGTAATCTTTTAATCTATATAATTCTTTCAATTATATTCATTAGAAATGTTATTTTAAAGATTTTTCTTTTTAATAACTACTGAAAAAAAGTTATGTATAAAATTTGAAAATGTTAATTTAAAATTAAAATCTATTATTATTATTAATATTATTTTTTTTTTTATGAACTCGTTGTGAATTCTAATTTATGCGGAGGTGTGAAAAAGTCAATAATAAATTTAGTTGTTTATTAACACAAATGCTTGATTTAAGCCTTCCTCACGTAATGTCTCCACGGCTACAGGACTTGCCTCAGAATAATTACCGTGATGAAGCATTTTTAGATTATTTAACATCAAAATGATATGGAAATTTTTTTAAACCCTTTTCGGCGGCTGAGGACATTCAGGGATTTGACTTTATTATTAAAATATTATTTGAAATTCGTATCGGGATCCCCCGCTTATTTGCCCGAGGTTATTTCGTGCACGAAGACACACACCTCAAACCCAACCGGCCTCTGGCCGTAGCCATCTACCGGCTCTCCGTGAAGTTACATTATTTCCTATTTCTCACTCCTTCTCCTGCGTTCATTTTTAGCTAGTGAACTAATTCTTATTTCTGATTCCAACCGGCTCCTTTTATTCAATCTCCTCTATACTAGGGAGGATGTCCTAGTTGAGGAGGGACTCCCTCAGCACCGGCGGGTAGCCTACTCCTTTCGAAGAATGCATCACTGAGAGGCAGCGGCGTAACCAGCCTTTGAGGGCGGGGGGGGGCGAAGCTTAACTAGGGCGCCGATTTTCCAGGGGGCTCCGCCCCCTGGACCCCCTTGCTCGCCTTCGGCGAGCAATTGCCCGCCTTCGGCGGGCAAATTTCTTGCATCCTGTAATTTCCTCAGCGAATTTGTTTATATTTACATGTTTTTTTAATGACACCTGTATGATTTTGTTTTGATTTTTCTTTGCTTTTACGAAAAATGTCGTTTTTTTCTGTGTTTATTTCAAAAACTATTCAGTTTTCGGAAAAATATCAAAGAATAAAAACTTTTTAAAATTGAGTATTTTATTATAATATAACAAAGAAATTGAAAATTTCGAAATTTCTGAAAAAACTTATTATATTAGGTAAAGTACTACTTCCAAGTGACGTATTTACTACAAAAGTTGATAGAAATCTACAATTTTAGTGTAAGGAGCATATACCAAATGTCATCTATCTAGCTGCTTTGGTTTTTAAGCAATCGTGTTCACACACACACCCAGACGTAATTCCAAAAGAATATACGAGAAAGTTTCCCCATATTTTTTTTTAACAAACACTTTTTTCCCATTCACACTCACACTCACACACACATGCACACAGTCTTTTCGGCAACTTAGGCCATATAAGACTTTGACTTTGACATTTGGTATCCAAATGGCTTAAATAAAATCATCGGACTGCCCGGGATCCGAGCCCCCGATTAGAGCCCTGCTCGGGTACAGGTTGGCCCGTACGCCCGTTACCCGCCTGGCCCGCGGACCGGGCCGGGCGGGCTTTGGAGGCCATGAAAAAATTACGGGCGGGTAGCAAGTCTAAATAAAAAGGGTTCGGGCGGACGGGCATGCAAATGAAATTTTATTTAAAAATCTGGTGTGACTGGCGCACAGCACACAACTTTCTCTTACCTTCGGCAATCGAAAGTTGTGTTTTGTGCTTGTCACACCAGATTTTTTGTGTCGACATGTATTTAGTTTCCGACAGTAGGGTACAATTGAATTCAAGATGTAAAATTTATAAGTATGGGAAAATATTTATATTTTGTTACCATGGCAACCATTTCTCCTATCTTTCCTATGAAGCACATGAGTAAAGTGTGCTTCAAACAATTTTGAGGGCAAAACGAGAATATACATTTGAAAGAGCATCTAAAAAATAATTGATTTTTGAATTTTAATCAAAATCGTTAGAGCGAATTTTGAGAAAATCGAAAAAAACTGAAAAAGTACATCAGTAAAGTACTAGTACACTTTGGCCGATTTTGATTAAAAGCTTATTTTTCCGGTCCCGGGGGTGTTTAACTTCAATATAAAATTTCATCCTCATAGCTCAATTCCTTCATGCTTAAAATTGAACACACACCCACACACCCACACACCCACCCACCCACACACCCACAGACAGACCATGTCGCGAAAACCACTTTTTTGGATTCAGGGGACCTCAAAACGTGAAGATCCATTAAAATCTCGACATCGAATTTTTGACATGAATCCAATACTTTCTCTCTATATATATATTACATATACTAGACGCAAAGCCCCGCCTTCGGCGGGGCTTTCCGTCTAGCCAGGGGCTGCGCCCCCTGGACCCCCTTTCTCGCCTACTTATATACATACCGGTACATACATTTTCCCTTTTCATTTTTATATGTAGAGATTATTTTAGCGGTTAATTATTCATGAACTTAAGATTTTTTGTGAATCATATTCTTTCCGGGACTCTCCCGGTACACAGACAAAAAATTTACGCCGATATTTTAGAATTCAAAATGTAAATAAATAAAAAAAATCGTAAACATGAGTAAATATTTATATTTTGTTACCATGGCGCTATCCCTGAGGCCTGATTGGTTGTTTCACACATCGGACACGGTCTTAGGCAATTATAATATAGTATGATACATAGGTAAGAGAAAGTAAAAATTGCTAGACATTCGTTCATTCATTCACTAAATCTCGGGCGGGAATGGGCGGGTTTGAAAAAATTCCGGGCGGGCTCGGGCGGGCCTGAAGAATGGTAAAAGCCCTTTCATTTTGAGAAAATCGAAAACACTGAAAAACTACACCAGTAAAATACTACTACTTTTTGGCCGATTTTGATTAAAAGCTTATTTTCACGGTCCCGGGGGTGTTTAACTTAAATATAACATTTCAGTCTCATAGCTCAATTCCTTCATGTTTAAGAAAATTTTGAATTTCAAAAAATTAAATATTAAGGCTTATACGAATCCTGAGTAAATCTCCACAGCCTTAAAACATCAAATTAAGGCTTATATATTGCAAAATAAAAAAAATTTTAATTATAAAGCCTCTAGATACGTTATTTATTATTTTTGGAATTAAATTCATTTAAAATAGTAGAATTCAAGTTGTAATATAATTTTAAAAGAAAACAATCAATTTTTTAAGACAATCGATGAAAAGAATATGATAAAATCATATACGCTGGGCTATATTTTAGAGGCCGTAGGGCGCCTATGCCGGTTTCGGGGGGCGCCAAGGGCTCGATGCGCCTGGGGCGGGGGGGGGGGGGGCTCGAGCCCCCCCTCGCCCCCTGGTTACGCCACTGCTGAGAGGGAACCTTCTTTACGTCCCTTCCACAGGACGGGATGTCACAGTAACTCCCTCTCCTCGTAGGCTATTGTGGTCAGATCCTATATTCCAATCCAGGGCTTGCTTGAAAATTTGTTTACATTAAATAAATATTTTTATTTAATGAAAAAATCCAGCACACCCAGGATTTAAATAGGGATCTTCTTCGTAGAAGGCCGACCCCTTGCCCGCTACACTAGCGATTCCCCTGTATGACTTTATTACGAATATTTTTTTCAATACAAAAGAACCGGAGGACGTTCCCCAACTCTGATTGCTGCGGATCACCAATCCTAGATTTCGCCGTCCTTTAAATCGCTTAACCGCATTGTTTCTAATTGTTGCCAGGATAATAATATTATTTGAATAAAGCACACAAATGAAAAAGTGAACAAAGGAAAGTTTAATAATAAATTATATATAAACATTTAATATTTTGTCTTATTTTTCCTTTGATCAGAGTTCATTTGCGTTAAATATAAATAAAAACATAAAATATAAATAAAAAAAAAAAAATTAGTTTTTATTTATAATTCCAATAAGATTGAATTAAATTGTCCAATTGAAAGAAGGGAGAGGAAAAGAGGGGGGGGGGGGATAAAAAAGAAATTCAAATTGTTCATTTCTCTTTTCTACTTTCCCAGAGAAAACAAAAATATTTTTCTTAAAAAAATAGGTTGTATTTGAAAAAACAGTCTTTTTATTTTATTCATTTATTATTTATATCAAATGCATGTTAAACATTTAAATATTAATTTAAGAAAATATGTTGTTTTTTTTTATACGTCAAGTTTAAATCTCGAAGGAGTTTTTTTTTTTTTGAAGATTTATTGAAAAAAAAAAAGGATTTTGACACGAGAGTTCACTATGTGCGCGTTGAAAGCCTTAAAATGTCCTTTTGTTGGGGAAGTTTTATCCTCTTACGTAAGTCTCTCTCCCTCAGATCGTTCAGTTGTGTGTGTGAAGGTTTTATGATCTTATAGACTACTTTGCTCTTCTTGTCAGCCAAAGCGAGTCACGGGACGGGTGGGGGGGGGGACAAACTATAGTGAAAAATCAGCCCCTCAAGGCCTAAAGGCAAAATATTCATAGCCAAATATGTCCAAAACATAAGGGAGAGAGACGTTTGTTTTTCTATTCTCTATATGCATATTTATATACTTATTTAAAATACAAGCCTTGGGCGGGCATGTCTCCTTGGACCACTTATGTTTTAGTAAGGTTAATTATTAAATACAAAGTCAAATAAATAAATAAATTTGTAATATATTTTTAACTTTGCCCATCAACCGTAGGTTGGGTAGGTAAAGTTTATGTAATCGTAAAATAATCGAAATTGAACTAAAGCTGCCAAAATGCGTTTTGAGGTCCCCTGAATCCATTTAAGTACTTTTTGAAATGATATCTGTGTGTGTGTCTGTGTGTATGCCTTTTTTTCGTCAACGAAAACTCAAAAACTATTTGTTCAATTGTTTTGAAATTTTGCACACATAAACTAGGGGTAGAGGTGAAGAACTGATAAGCTTTTGGGAAACATCGGACCATTAGGGGGGCTCTAGGGGGGGGACTAATATTTTTTTCTTAAATATAAATGTGCTCGGCTTACTGTTAGTCCCATGTGAATGTTAAAAAAAAAATCTGGTGTGACTGGCGCACAGCACACAACTTTCTCTTACCTTCTGTAATCGAAAGTTGTGTTCTGTGCTTGTCACACCAGATTTTGTGTGTCGACATGTATTTAGTTTCCGACCATAGGGTACGATTGAATTCAAGATGTAAAATTTATAAGTATTGGAAAATATTTATATTTTGTTTCCATGGCAACCATTTCTCCTATCTTTTCTATGGAGTACAAGAGTAAAGTGGTCTTCAGAATATTTCAATCACAAAATGAGAATATACATTTTATAGAGAATCTAAAAAATAATTGATTTTTTAATTTAAAAAAAAATCGTTGGAGCAAATTTAGAGAAAATCGAAAAAAACTGAAAAAGTGCATCAGTAAAGTACTAGTACTCTTTGGTCGATTTTGTTCAAAAGCTTCGTGTCACGTCCCAGGGGGGTGCCTAACTTAAATATAAAATTTCAACTTCCTAGCTCTTTTTGTTCTTGAGATATTTTGTTCACAGTCACACACACAGACAGACAGACAGACCATGTCGCGAAAACCACTTTTACTTTTTTTGGATTCAGGGGACCTCAAAACGTGTATATCCATCAAAATCTCGACATCGAATTTTTGACATGAAACCAATACTTTCTCTCTCTATATATATTAACATATATATAGAGGTAAGAGAAAGTAAAAAAAAAATATTCCATTATCGATGGCTTCACGCGATATAGCCTATTATTAATATTAAAATCTATTAATTAAATTAAATATTTTAATAATGAGAAATTCTTCTAAATTCCACTATTATTTTATAATTTTTTAACCTATATAAAAAAGAATTTAAAATTTATAAATATCATAATTTTATTTGATAAGCTTGGAATGCTCTTAAAAGGATTATAAAAAAAAGAGCTTCAAGTCTATCATTTTTGTATATTTCTATGGTTGCTCATTGCGATTTGTTATATTGAGCAAAAATACTTGTGTAATAATAATACTATGTAGTAATTTTAATAATTTGATATTTGAATAGAAGACAAAACTTGAAAAATGGCGGATTGTTAATAATTAATATTATTTACCCTAAGATGCCGAAGACATTAAAAAAAGACATAGGAAGGTGACATGTGATGACGGTATCGAAAAAAAGTATCGATCTTTACTTGGTATCGTATCGAAAGGAAATATCCATACCAAAAAGTATCGAAAAAAGTATCCAGTAAAAAGTACTAGTATCGAAACAAAAATATCGATACCAGTACTAGTATCGATACTTTTTTCGTGTCCCTAGGGATGCGCATCGAAAAAAGTATCGATACTTGTACTTGGTATCGTATCGAAAGAAAAGTATCGATACCAGAAAGTATCGAACCCCACTAGGTATCGGGTATTTTTTTTTTTTTAAGTATGAGTATTTTTTCTTTTTTACTTTTTCTTACCTCTATATCTTAGGCTCCTGACGACGATAAAGGGGCCCAACGGAAGATCAGTGGGGTATACTGGTATGCCATTTTCCTCAAAGTAATGAGCACCAGGAGGAAGGGGTGATTCGGAGCTTGTGAGCGCGTGATTTATTTTTCTGTTTCGGAGGCTTTCTCAACCAAAATACGGATTTCGCCAAAATAAAAGTCTGTCCACAAGTGCTTGACAAAAATGAACTTTTTTCTTTCACAAGAATAAAGATATGATGAAATACCGGTATATTAGAAAAATAAATTTTAATAGAAAATGTGCTCTAAATGGGCTCTATATTTTGAATTTTCAATATTTTTTTTAAGACGATACCTCTTAAAAATATGCAGATAGTTTTAATACATTAATTTTAAGTTTCAGCCCAATCGGAGGTCATTTAGACTTGCCAAAAACGGCTTAAACCTTAGAAAAATCGAATTTTTAAGTTTAAAAAAAAATCTTGATAATTCAAAATAAGATCCGTTTTAAGTTTTAAAGGACATTTTCTATTAATATATCGAGGGCAAAAAATGATTAAAAGATTATGCGATATTCTTGTGGCAGAATCGTAATTAACAAATATTTGTGTAACGTTTCAAGTCCTATATGGCCTAAGATGCCTAAAAATGAACACACATCTGAATGAGTACTACTCATGTCGCTACCAGAATCACTTATTCATATGAGTCAAGTATCGAAAAAAGTATCGTGTAAAAAAGTACTAGTCATCGAATACAAAAGTATCGATACTTTTTTCGTGTCCCTAATTAATATAATTAAATATTTAACATAGTTCCAAGAACGTCAAAAAAAAACTTAATCTATTTGTGTAACTTTTTTTTAGATAATATCTCTGAAATTCTCTTGGGTCATAGTACAGTACTAGAGCTCTTGTCTCTTGTGCTAGTTCGCATCCCGTTTCATGCGACGAATATGTGGATGAATCGCATTACAAGGAATGATATTATAAAAAAGCCAACTACGGAGATTGACCCGATCCCCGAATCCCAAAAATTAACTTGTTTAAGTTAATATGAACAAGTATTACGAATATATTCGAGAAAGAAAAAAGAAACAAAATGTTTTTCCCTTTCATTTACGTAATATCTATTCCCTTTTCCGACCCTCTACATAAAAGTTTTTTAATGTTTTTGACGAGCCTTAAATCCTCTTCAAATCAAATAAAAGTTTTTATTTGAATTTATAAACTAATTGAAACTTTATTTAATTTAAACCCGAACGATGATGATGATGATGATGATCAAGATAATGATAAGGAAGCCTTTTTAAGTTTCAATAATAGCCAGTCAAATTTATCAGAGATGAATCAGTCGTCGAATTCCTTACGCTTTTTGATCAGCTAATTTCGTTGAGTCTCCTAATTCATTTAATTCCTTGCCCCATCCGATGGAGGCATTTATAATTTAATTAAAGTAATAGAAGTGGAATCTCTATTTCCCCCTCCGCTTAAAAGAAAAGCAATTTGCAGTCTTTTATAAAAGGGAATCGTCGAATTTGAGTTGTTTTCTAAAGGATGTCTGTTTGTCTCTTTGATAGTATCTATAGGCTACTACACGATCCCCCAATAATGTATAACAGAGAAGCTTTTTAATTTCCAAATTATAATTATATAATAATTATTATTGGTTCTAATTTGTGTAAAAAATACATTTAAAATACGAATTGAATTTGCTTCTGATGCCAAAGATCAACGAGCATCCCGTCCCAGGCGAGAAATTTATTTGAATACCAATCACTTTTTTTTTTTTTAAACATTCACACTTTTTCTCATTCACACTCACACTCACACACACTTCACACTGTCTTTTCGGCAACTTAGGCCATTTAAGACTTTGACGATAACCGTTGTAATATATATTAATCTATTGTGGTTCAGGCATTTCTATTTAAGCCATCTGGTATCCAAATGGCTTAAATAAAATCATCGGACTGCCTGGGTCCGAACCCGCGACGTTTGGTATAGGAGGTTACCAATCACTTGAAATAAATAGGGTCTCAGATGCCGAAAAAGATCTTAAACAAATTTAAAAATAAATAAATTAGATCCAAATATAGGCCTAATAATAATAAAATTTAAAAGCTTCTCTGTCTAGATACATTATTGGGGGTAATAGGGTAAATGAATTGTTTTCTCAAAAAGGTTTGGAGTAGATAAATAAAAATAGAACTTAAAATAAATGGATAGGTCAAATCTAAGTATAAGGCGAAAGATATATTCGTGTTTGAAGGGAGCCCAGAGTGTTATAATTTAAATATAAGGTGAAATAAAGAAGTCGAACTTTTTAGAAGTTATTTTAATTACAGCTAATTTTTTGCAAGATATTTTCGAAAGTTGAAAATAATTGTCGGCAAATCAAAAAAAAATCTGGTGTGTTTGATGACACATCACACAACTTTCCCTCGCATACAGCAATCGAATATTGTGTGAAGTTCTGATACAAGATTTTTTTTGTTGAGATATATTTAGATTAACATAGTAAACTCAAAAGATAAAATTGGGAAATATTTATATTTTGTTACAATCTCTCCTATCTTTACTATGAAGTTACAAAGGTTAAGTATGATACAAATATATATGGAGAATATGACATTTATTCATATTTAAATTTCAACATGGTAGCTGATTCCCTTCTTGCATTATTTTGCGGAATTTAGGGACCCATTTATTTGAATTCATGAGGCCTCAAAACGTAGATTTCCATTAAAATCTATATTTCGAATTTTTGTCATGCCATATTTTCTTTTAATATTTTAACAGAGGCCCCCGGTTAGAGAAAGTAAAATATTAACAAATAAACAAAATTCCTCGCCCACGATTCTAAGTATCCGTGCGTATAATAATCACCTAAAAACTTTCTTAAATGTAAATAAAGAAGGCAAGGATTAAAAAATAATCCATTTGTAAATAATTAAAGAAAATAAGAGAGAAATGTTTAAAAAAAAATTTTAGATGAGGAGAGATCCATTAGGGAATGAATTTGATTAGCATTTACGTCATCGCATATTTTGATAATAGGACTTCCAGCCGCCCCCTCCCCTCCCTTCCCACCTTCACCACGGAAGCTTATACAAGACATTTTGGATTCATATTCAATAATTTTAAATTTTAAATTAAAGGCTTTTTATAATTTTTTTTTATTTTAAGCTTTATTCTTCCTGGTTTTGTTAGAAAATTAAATTAATTTGTTAAAAATATTGCCCTTCCCAAACTCGCAAGCCTTTTAAAAAATAATTAGACTCATTTTAAAAAACTTGGTGGTCAGCCACCCTTTAGAGTGTAACCACTCTACGTTAATTTTTATTTAATTTAAATTAATCAATAAGTTAAATAAATTTATCTCTCTCTAAAGGGAACCATTTACTTATTGTAGATTCTCAAGAAATAGTTTAGTAATGCTGTAATGGACCGAAAGTATTAAACGAGAATCCTTTTAAGGACGCCTGAAGATAGACAACCAAATATAAAGATCTCATGTGTTGTTAGGAGTGGTCGTTCAAGAAAAGTCTGTCGAATCTCGAAAATTGGCACGAAGAAATAATCTAGTGTGACTGGTCGGACAATACACAACTTTCCCTTACATTCGATAAGTGAAAGTTGTGGTCTGTGGTTTATGCCAGATTTTTTGTGTCGACATATATTTAGTATGAAATCTCAAGGGCAAAATGAGAAGATATATTTTAAAGAGGACAATTTTAACGAAACCTCTTCAGCAGTTCAAGAATAGATCTTCTTGTTTATGTGTGTTTGATTGTTTAAGGTGGAATTCCGAGCAACGCGACAGAGCGACAGCGTCAATAGCGTCACTGCAGCCGCGGCACTGCCGTGACGTCATTGCCGCTCTGGCGGCAGTGACACTGCCCCGTTGTTCTCGATCGGCCGCTGCCGGGCGTTGTCATAACAAAACAATAAACAAAATGGCGGACTTCAACGAAAATGAAGATGAAATATTGATAGGATTAACATTTTTAGGTAAGGACAATAGGTCGCGTTTGTTTACTGACGCCGACATCGGAAGCCACAAGCGCGACACTGTCGCGCTGCAGTGACGCTATTGACGCTGCCGCTCTGTCGCGTTGCTCGGAATTCCACCTAAAGAGGACCTAAAAAATAATTGATTTATAAATTTTAATCAAAATCGTTAGTCCGAATTTCGAGAAATTCAAAAAAGTTATAAAAGTACCTTGGTCGGTTTTGTTCAAAAGCTTCCTGTTACTTGTCATGGGGGAAGGTAACTTAAATATCAAATTTCAACTCACATGTCAGTCAAAAATATCGATTTTTGGGTTTCGATTGAATTCGATTCTTCACCATTTCCTATATAGGTTTGTTAGGTGATTTTAGTGATGAGAATCCGATAAATATTACAAAATAATCGATTTAGTAACCTTAAATATAATTAATTTTCCCCTCTTCTCTTCAGTAATTAGTGTCAGACCTCACATGTTGTTGTTACTCTTAGGAGTAACTTTCATGGGAATGATACTGAGATGGGTTCCCGTTTCCTTCCTCAGGAGAAGGCATCTCAAATAGATAACTTGAGGTGGATTTGCCCTATAGTCTCAGGATTATAAGCTTAACTGTCTCGGCTAATCGCCTCCTATTAATTATTCATCTACAAAAGCAAACAAAAAAAAAAATAAAATTTTCATTTCTCTTTAAAAATAATAAATTGCAAAAAATATTTTTTTGCCTAAATGAACATATGAAAATTCATACGTATTCGATATTTCAATTAAAATTAACTTATTCAATATTTTTATTTATCGTTAATAAATAGCCATTTCAATATCCAATTTGAACATAAACTTCAATAAACTCAAATAATGTTAAATCAATTTATTTACTCTTATTTTATTTGTTTTTGTGTGGGTAATACAAAATATGAATGAAAACAAACTCATTGATTATAATCATCAAAATATCACTAAATGTTGTTACAAAATTTAATGTTTACACCTGTTATATTAGAATATTTTAAGAAAGAGCTAGTAAAGACATAATCTAACTATCTTCATTCTCCAAGGAAGTTAATTTAAGTACAAAAGTTATGACATGACATAAAAAAACATTCACACTTTTTTCTCATTCACACTCACACTCACACACACATTCACACAGTCTTTTCGGCAACTTAGGCCATTTAAGACTTTAGACGATAACCGTTGTAATCTGATATATATATTCTGGGTTCAGGCATTTCTATTTAAGCCATCTGGTATCCAAATGGCTTAAATAAAATCATCGGACTGCCTGGGTCCGAACCCGCGACGTTTGGTATAGGAGGTAGGCACGCTACCTACTACGCCAAACTCGGGGGCAAGTACAAAAGTTGATAAGACATTTTTTTCTAGCTAATAAAACAATTTCTGAGTTTATTTGATTCATTTTACAGTCAGACTTTGAA
Source organism: Euborellia annulipes (assembly GCA_023213315.1). NCBI lineage: Eukaryota > Metazoa > Arthropoda > Insecta > Dermaptera > Anisolabididae > Euborellia > Euborellia annulipes. Next base: position 94,672 of record JAKCPI010011946.1, on the reverse strand, counting down.
TAAAGGAATATTAGAATTTTCCAAAATATATTTAGTATTCAAGAAAATCGAAATACATTTTTGTCCCACATAAACGGTCGGTAGAACATCGGATAAGTGAAAATGTCAGATATTAAGGAGGTGTTAAGAAAAAGCCTTTTTAAAATTTTAAAGTTTGGCTCCAGTTGAACATTATATGTAGATAAAATTTATTTAAAATATTAGGTGATATATTTCAATTTATTTATTGATACAAATATTTGATGCATGATAGCGAAACTTTATGTCAAATAAATAATTAAGAGTATCAGAAGTTCTCCGAATAACAGAGCCGAGAAAAAAAAAACTCAAAAAATGTAAATAGTATAAATAATGTAAATAATAAAGTAATAAGCACTGAGGATTCTTGCTGCGAAGACATTTACAAAATAGTTTTTTCCCAAAGGATATCACAGGATGTCGAACAGCTACTCAAAGATTGAGGTGAGTGTAATGTTAATAAAAAATTTTTAAAATATTTTTTATTATCAATTATTTTTTATTTCTAGATATTTATCGGCCAACCAGTGTACATTATTGGTTTCAATCCTTAAACTGGATCATCTTCAGGGCCTACAAACAAAATATATATACATCAGGAATTATCTTTTACTGTGAAACAAACATTAGTCAGATTTAATAAAAATTATAAAAATTATAAAAACATTTTCATATATATATAATATAATTCGTAAATTCATTTAAATAAATATTTTATTATTATGTGTATAGTTATTAGATGGAATTTTTCTTTTGTCTTACCTAAAATTCTATGAAAATCCAACCTATAAATTTATTATTCACTTGTATAATTTTTTTTTTTTTTTTTGCGAACAAACTTTTATAACTACTTCTATTTCACAAAGATATATATTAACTCCTTCTATTAACATATATTGTATGTATAATTTTTCGTTTTATGAAATAAAATAAATTACATTTAAGAAAACAAGGAGAATCGTTCGTTTTTTTGTCTATTCAACGTATTATTTTTTCTCATTTTTTCGTTGACAGGCAGAATTACCAACTTGATTTGACGAAATTATTTTAAATTTTTCTTTCTATTTACAATTTATTATTTTAAAAAACCTGTTAAACGATTTAATAATTTTAATATTTAATCTTTAATTTTTAATTCATTATTGTTTTTATAATTTTTTGAAAATGAAACAAATTTTTCTTTTTTTCTTTCGCGGCTGAATTTAAAAATTATAAATTTTCTTTCGCCATCTCAAGTAGGTAAATTTAATATTTAAGACCTTAATGTTAATACTAGTTTTTTCATGACGAAGATACAAGTTGATGTTATACATTTATATTATTATTAATTCTCGCATATAAATGTTTTTTTGTTGTAAAAGGTTTTTTTAAGTTTTTTAATAATGTTACCATATACAAATGAAGCCTGCTCACTATCTATTTTGAAATTAACAGTATGATCTGAATAAATATTAATATAGAAAGATTCACTAAAAGTTCTTTTCAATAAGTTTGGTTCCACACATAAAATTTTTGTATCTTCAAACGAGAAGTCGTGAATAAATGAGATGGAATGTTGGCTCAAAGCTGTGCACGGTTGTAATTTTACACATGTGTTGTAATGTTCTTTTAACCGGGTACGTAATGGACGAGATGATTGGCCAATATATAAAGTTTCACGGTTATATTTGTGACAAGTTTTACATGGAATAGCATACACACAATTGCATTTGTCGAATTTGTCCTCTGCTGGCTTATTGTTAACTAAGGTTTGTAAAGGTTTTTCTATCTTGAATGTTATATCAATTTGAATTTATATTATATATATATGAAAATGTTTTTATAATTTTTATAATTTTTATTAAATCTGACTAATGTTTGTTTCACAGTAAAAGATAATTCCTGATGTATATATATTTTGTTTGTAGGCCCTGAAGATGATCCAGTTTAAGGATTGAAACCAATAATGTACACTGGTTGGCCGATAAATATCTAGAAATAAAAAATAATTGATAATAAAAAATATTTTAAAAATTTTTTATTAACATTACACTCACCTCAATCTTTGAGTAGCTGTTCGACATCCTGTGATATCCTTTGGGAAAAACTATTTTGTAAATAAAGTAATAAGTTTTTAATATTGTAAGAATAGTAAAAAATTCCTGTTACTAACTGATTAACGAGACAAAAATTCATCAATACAAATAATATTCAGTGGTTGAGTTCTAAAATATTTTTCAATGAGCTTGTTAGCATTTTGGCAAATTCATTTGTACTCAAGGAAAGTAGAATATCATACAATGTACAGTACAATCTTTGTATTTTGTAAAATTGTTTCAAATAAAGACAAAAGTGAAGACAAACTTACGAATTGGAGATTTTTCATACTGGAATGGCGTAACTTACCTGAAAACAGAAAAAAATCAATTAATTTTTTGTTTTAATTAATGTTGTCCTGATTAGTTTGACTCATTGATTAAATAGTGTATTTATTTCATCTTGATGCTAAAGATCTACCAAGGTATAAAATTATTATATATGAAATAATGATGGACAGATCCCGAGTAAAATGAAATATCCACCCCTATAGTATTAGTTTTAATACTGTGAGTGTATCCGGATTCTATTGTTTATTTTATTTAATACATATCCATTTCCTTCATTTTGAAATTTCTACGTTTTCTTTTTATATCAAAAAAAAAAAAAAAAAAATTGTCAAAAAAATATCCTAAATCACTTTGAAAAACGTGACTATTCAGTGAAAAAGTTCAATATCGAATTTTTATTCCTATTACATTTCTTCCCTCTTTGATAAAAAATCCATTTTATATAATATCAAAAACAAAAAAAAAACGAGAGATTAGATTTATTTTACTGTATACAGGGCCGCAGACAAAGGGGGGCATATCCCCGGGCCCGGGCTCTCCGAGGTCCTTTGCTCTCCAACCTTAAAATTCTAATAAAAAAATAATTTTCATGGTTAAATTTTCGCCCCCGGGTTTGGCGTAGTAGGTAGCGTGCCTACCTCCTATACCAAACGTCGCGGGTTCGGACCCAGGCAGTCCGATGATTTTATTTAAGCCATTTGGATACCAGATGGTCCCAATAGATATATACATTACAACGGTTATCGTTAAAATCTTAAATGGCCTAAGTTGCCGAAAAGACTGTGTGAATGTGTGTGTGAGTGTGGTGTGAATGTTAAAAAAAAAATGGTTAAATTTTCAATTAAAAAGAATCATATTCACGCCCGGGCTCAAAGCTCAAATTTTAAAATTACAATTAAACAAATCGTTTACTTGATCTACTGTCAGAACAGTTTAAAAATTGTTTAGTTATTATTATTATTATTTTTACTGTTTTAACAAATTTTTATACAAATCTCCAATTTGTATTCGTATTTTTTACTTTCTCTTACCTATGTATATATGTAATATATATATAGAGAGAAAGTATTGGATTCATGTCAAAAATTCGATGTCGAGATTTTGATGGATCTTCACGTTTTGAGGTCCCCTGAATCCAAAAAAGTGGTTTTCGCGACATGGTCTGTCTGTGTGTGTGGGTGGGTGGGTGGGTGGGTGGGTGGGTGTGTGTGTTCAATTTTAAGCATGAAGGAATTGAGCTACGAGGTTGAAATTTTATATTTAAGTTAAACACCCCCGGGACCGGAAAAATAAGCTTTTAATCAAAATCGGCCAAAGGTTACTAATACTTTACTGATGTACTTTTTCAGTTTTTTTCGATTTTCTCAAAATTTGCTCCAACGATTTTTTTTTAAATTCAAAAATCAATTATTTTTTAGATGCTATTTAAAATGTATATTCTCATTTTGCGATTGAAATCTTCTGAAGACCACTTTACTCTTGTATTTCATAGGGAAGATAGGAGAAATGGTTGCCATGGTAACAAAATATAAATATTTTCCCATACTTATAAATTTTACATCTTGAATTCATATGTTCCTTACTGTCGGGAACTAAATACATGTCGACACGAAAAATCTGGTGTGACAAGCACAGTACACAACTTTCGATTACCGAAGGTAAGAGAAAGTTGTGTGCTGTGCGCCAGTCACACCAGATTTTTTTATTTTTTATTTAAGTATATATTATAAGCTATGTATAAATGTGTCAAAAATTGTGTCAAAAATTTGTAAAAAATTGTTAGTTAAGTGGGCCGTATGATGTAGCCCCGTCAAGCCTGTCTGCGGTCCTGACACTATAATGTAGAGATTAGGATTAAAATGAGAGTGTAAATAGATAATTATTAAAAAAAAAAAAAAAACAATTTGGTTAAATTATCAGAAAATTTAATTGAAACCATTTATTATGCAATACATAGACTATATTATGTATGTAAATATGTGATTTGTTTTTCGTTATTTATTGTTAAAGGCGAACATCCAGAGGGAATATACTGGATATGTAGGTCTATACATCCACCCCCCCCCCCTTCTGTGGCCGAGAGGTTAGAGATGTTATAAAAGTCTATATTGATAAAAATTGTATTGTATATAAAGGGAAGTGGGTGCGGACCCCAGGTTGTCCGATGAATTTATTTAAATCATTTGGTATACTAGTAAATAATGAGGAGGATCGAGGATTTAAATCCGAAAATCGGATTCGATCCAGGATTTTCGGAACTGGATCGAAATTCTTTTTTTGGAGAGGATCTTGAATCTGGATCGAAATTATTTTTGCTCTCTGGATCTAGGATAAGATCTCTAATTAACAATCCTGGATTTTAATTCAGCAATTTTATTAGAAACTGGATCGGATTTCCGGATTGCCGATCGGAACAGCGATCCCTTTTCTAAATTGGATCGGATTGCCCGAGCTTATCACATCTCCGGAACGGATTGCTAATCTTTTTGCAGCAGCTGGATCAGGTCTTCCAAACTGCCCGGACCATGGTCACCCCTTAAAATTTTTAGTTGTGTTCATTTTTGGCTATACCATTTGGGTAAACATTTTATACATTCTGAGACGATTTTTAAAACCTAATTGAGACATAAGCCTGGAATTTCTCTCTCAGGAATAGTTTTGAAAGTTATTCACTTCTAAAGTTTTTTCATTTAAGCAAAACTTTTTTATTAAATCATCTTTTTATGTTAATTTAATAGACGAATTAGAATTATCGAGATATCATAAAACTATAATGATATTACAGCCTATTCAATTCTTGTTTAATTAAATAAAAAATTAAGGGAAAGTATACTATAAAATAGAATGTAAAATGTTAGGTGAAAGAATATTTATTAGAATTATTTTAAAAAATTATTGGGTTGTAGAAAATCATCTATGACGAGACAAAGTATTAGCTCAAATTTGAGAGCAAGAGTCGCTGAGCAAATTTGGATTTTTTATGCAATGACGTCTGCCGGGAAGGATAAAAAGTAACTAGCCCCCCCCCAGACCAATTTCCTATTTTTTCCATCTTAAAATTGAATTTTGCGAAGAAGTTACACTTCTCTAACGAGTAGTAAGAATACACGGTGATTTTTTTCGTATTAGACAGGTAATATTAAAGGTGTATAGATTATATATATTTTTGTAATTTTTTTTATGTTAAGAAGGCTTGGTTTAAGCCCCCCAAAAATAGAAAATCATCAAATTTTTAATCAACATAATGAACCAGCTTACTAAAATACATTTTTTAAATGTAATTTCTTTTGTTGAATTATTCAAACATACTTTGCATTTAAGAAAAAAAAAATTATCTTTTTTGCATTTTAATTTTTTTTTTTTTTTTTTTTTTTTTTTGTGCATGCGGTGTGTGTTGAGTACAAAAAAGAATGAATATTTTGCCCTTTAGGGCTTAGCTAGACTCCCTTCCTGACTGGATTGTAGAATTAATCCAGATACTGGAAGAGATTAGGCAGGTGCCTTTGAGCTCACTTGCCTTGCTTGCACGGGTCAGGGTTAACTAACCGGGAAATTATTTTTATTTTTTTTTTTTTTTAAGAATTAAGCAACGGGGCTTTTTTACAAATAAAATAGCGACATTTGCTTACTTACAAACGAAAAAATAACAATCAAGTCTATCATTATTTTTTAAATGATCGCAATACTTTCTCTCTCTATAGGCCTATATACTGCTATTGTTTAAAATAACATCATTGAGATGGGCTCCATTCTTCTGAATGCAAATCTCTGCACGTCGCTTGAAAGAATCAAAAGTATTCGTCAGCATTTCTAACGGAATCTGTTGAATAGCAGTCATGATTGATTCCTTTCTTCTATTCTCCTAAGTTTTGTCTCGTACACTTTGTTTTAAATCTATATAACTTATATATAAATGAAATGGGAAAAATGTATGTATGTATGTAAATATGTATGTATATGTTATATAGAAATCCACAATTTTTAATGAATCCATTTGAAATTAAGTACACATATAATACATGGATCAGGGAGTAACGTAGTAATAATTTGAATCTCTTAGGGCCGGTTGCTTCATCCTGGGTGAGCTTGTTAGCCCCGACTTTTTTTGTAGTGCAGAAACCCACTTCAGTTTTATTTTTATAGTAAAATATACGATATTTCATCATTTTATTGCTAAAAGAAGTATTCTAGAAGTACATATATTTGTTATTTTACCTTATATTCTACTTATTTTCTCAATAAAATGATGAAATGTTGTATATTTTATAAAATATGTTATAGGCTAGGGCCCGCTTGCATCAGATCTCGTCGCCATATTTAGCCCTGAGTTAACCTCACTTTTGAGTAATTTCATATAGATATATGGGGAATTGGAGCCAAGGTCCGGGCTAAAGTTAGCCCAGGCCCAAAGGTGGGGCTAAGATTTAGCCCTGGGTTGACACGTACGAACATGTATTATGAACTCAAGCATCCTAACTTCACCAATATAAATGTAAAAAATAATATAAATGCAATATGGAATCTACTTTTGTTCTCTCTAATTTTGTTATTATTCATTTTATGTCAATCAGGATTATACTCGTATATCCAGGATATATTGCAAGTTGTTGAATATTCTCTTAACTTCATCTAAGGCATTGCACATGTCTTGTTAAAAAAACTATTTGTTTTCAAATTGAATGCAAATTGATATTAAATATTTATATGAATATTTTCAGTTGATATTACTTCTTGTTAAGTGAAAATAAAAGGTATATTTCTTTTTGAAATTATCTTTATTTGAGCCACACAGCTGGCAATTTGTCAAAATAGTTGTGAAGATTGGAACAATTGACTAATTGTTATGTGAACTCTAATAAATCTTGTTTATTTTTTTGAAAATTTTCAAATTTTAGCAAAAAAAAATTAAATTCTTATATTTAAATGTATATTAATAATATTTATTTAAATTATGGGTGATAATATCAATTTTTATTTTTAATAATTTTTATAAGATGCCTTAATGGAGTTGCAAACTTCACAAACAGAACATGATTTGTTCCCCCGGAAGAGGGTTTCTGCATTACAAAAAAAAGCCATTTAGCCCGGGGCTAACAAACTCACCCAGGATGAAGCAACCGGCCCTTAAATATTTAGGAAAATTAATTATAATCAAATTTCTTCAATATGGGAACACAAAATAGACAAGTTGGCTTAGAAATTAGAGAGGCAGATAGATGCTCTGTGAACCAGCTTCCTGGCTGGCTATGGCTATGGGGGCAGCCTTTAAACAGTCATCAGTTTGTCCCTATAAGAAAAAGTCGCAGGCCGACAAGTCAGATCGCACTTAGCACTTATAGAGACATTTAAGACAAAGTGTACGAAACAAAACCAGCATAGAAGATTTAAAGGAATCAATCACTACTGCTATTCAACAGATTCCTTTAGAAATGCTGACGAATACTTTTGATTCTTTCAAACGAAGTGCAGAGATTTGCATCCAGAAGAACGGAGCCCATCGCAGTGATGTTATTTTAAACAATAGCACTCACATAAAAAGCTTTTTGATGGACTTACCAATCAGTCAGGTAACTTGTAAATTTTATTATGTAAACAATAAAACTAATTACTTTTTTGACCTTCTTAAATCGTCTAAATATTTGTGCCTCACCCTGTATAATCTAAGATAAACTACAAATATTCTTATATTGAAAGATAGAGAAAAAAATTATTACAAAATTTTAGCATTACTAAATTAAAAATCGGAGGTTAGAGTGCATAATGGTATCATTTAGTCCAAAAATCCAAAATATTTGGCAACAAAATCTCAGAGAGCTTGGGACATCTGGCATTTGTGTTATACAAAGCCTATTTATTCGCCTCAACAATCACAATTAAATTCCTGACAAGTGTGCTAAAACATCACTATTAAAAATACACTGCATATCTACAAATTATAATTTTACTTTAGCCCTTCTTTAAAGAACTTAAAAGACTTTAAATTGTATCTATACATGTCTATGAGTACATACTCTTACAGACCCACACGCATATAAGTTTAAACAGCTTTTGACTTTTTTTATGATTGCGAATTGGAAAAAGTTTGTTCTCTCTCCTAAAGTTAGAGGAAAACTTTTTGTTAAACTATGATAAAAAATCTGCGGCTAGTAAATAAATATAATAACGATTTCTTGATAGGATTATTAGCAAATAAAAAGTTCAAGTTTGTAATTTATTGGGATTCTATCAATAGAAGAAAAAATATCAATGAATAACAAGTATTAATATTATGTATCAACTATAAGTAATAATTATTTAGTGTTGCTGAATCATGAAATGCAAACGAGCTCATAGTAGGGCTGGGAGCTCTTATATTTATTTATTTAATTTTTTACAATTTTTTAAAACATGATAGGAGATTTTTTATCAATTTTTTGTTTTTACCCCGGAATTGAAGATGACTATACGATAATGTTGCCCACAAAGAAGAACGAATTGTAAGAAGATTCTTCTCAATACCAATGGAAAAACAATTATGTACTTTATATTGTAATACATTCGAGCAATAAATTGTATTATAATTATTATTATTATTATTATTATTATTAGTGTTACTAACGGTAACAACAAACTGGTAATACCTCTTTCAAATTAAATATCATACTTATTATATTTTTATTATTAACTAGGTAGAGCCTTGTTTGTTTTTAATTATTCTTGCACTCAGATAGAGTAACAAATAAATTTGTTAGAGTCACTGTATGTTGACAGTCTTGTGAAAAAAAAAATATTTTGAAAAGAAATTAATTCCCTCCTGTTTTGTTGACATTTGGCCATTATGAATGCCCATTTGTGACAAACATTTATTTGATATAGGGTCATAGACAATAATATTTCACACTTTAGTATCACTCCATCCATATAGCCTCTGCGGAGGTCCATTTAACTGAACGAGAAGCAGCAGCAGTTCATTTCGGCCCACATAAGAGTGATATATATATTTATTGCAATTCATAAAAGGGTTATTTTCTGCTAATTCAAATCACTCGCCCTGAATGTCGCTTTTATTAATAATTACATCAAAAGATGCTCAAATTGTAAATATTATTTCTAAAAAGATTTTTAGTGGAACAACAGTAGAACCTCGATAAGTTAAACCTCGCTAAGTTCAAAACCTCCGTAACTTAAAAATTTTTTCAATTCCCTTCCCTTGACACCGTAAAACCTCTATTACTTAAAGAACAAAACCTCTGTAACTTAAACAAATAATTTGAGCATAGACCTCGATAACTTAAAATAATATTTTGGTGACCTCTATAACTTAAAGTATTTCTTTACATATCATCGAAAAAATAGTTGATGCAGAAAATCAAAAATACATGAAGCAGAAAAAAATTACTGATTTTTTTTGTAAATAAATAAATCTATTAATTTAATTTATATTTAACTAAACTATTCTAAATAAACAAATAGATCAAACGAAATTCCTTTTTCACTCACGTGCCCAAAGCCAATAAACCTCGGTACGTTAAAAATTATATTCAATAACCTCTCTAACTTCAACTCTCGATAAGTAAAAAACTCGATAACTCAAATTTCTAACCGTTTCCTTGAACTTTAACTTATCGAGGTTCTACTGTATATTTATTTTCAACATTTCACTAGTTCAATTTGCTACTTCTATTCACGGCCCTGTAAACACCTACTGGGCTCTTCGTTTATTTGTTTCCATACACATCTCAAATACAAAACGGAACCAGCTATTCATTACCAATTTTTCTGAATATTTAGTTGAGTTTTTTTTTTTTAATTTTTTTAAATTTATTTTATTCATTGCCTGGGCTAGCTCTCATTATTTCAGTTTGTTCATAATTGTTGTATTTCTGCGTTTATTTTTTTCAGTCACACCAGATTTTTCGAATATGCGGTCCTCAATTTAGTACAAAATAGATCATGTGGTCCGCGATATCATTTGAAAAATAAAATCTGATTTTGACATGCCTGCTTTACGTCAGCCTTTTTTCCCCTTTTTCATATCAAGCGTCAGACAGGTCGGCTTGCATTTCTCTCTGTCTCATTTCTTTATAAATTAATTTTGCCAACCCCCATAGGGATAAGGCCAGGATAGAAGATTCATTCAGGAATAGATATTATTATTATTATGGGGCCAGTTTAACTTCAAGGTAGAATATCTGTTGGGTAAGAAGACAGAAAGTAGTCGGCCTAATTTTTATAAAAAATAATAATAATTAATAATAGGATAAATGATGATTTATATTTAAAAACAAATTACAGGAAATATTTTAGAATGATAAATGATAAGTAATTTGACCTTGTGTCGACCTATTTTTTTTTTTTTTTTTTTGAAAAATAAAATCTGTAATATGAACAAAAATTTCACCATATTATTATAATCACAAAAGGGTACTAAAGTGTCACTACGATGAAAGGGGAACTCTCAAACATTTACATTTGAAATAAGCAGAGAAATTGCTTTTTTTTTATTTTTTAATCTATATAATGCCAGATTTTTTAAAGTGCATCAAGTTCATAAATAATAAATTTATAATTTCATCTGACCAAGGCTCTAATGAATTTTTAGAAAGATAAAAAAGATAAAAAATTGTATTATTTATACTATTAAGCCTAGAGCACTCTTGGGCGACGCGTCGCGACGTTTTTCTGTCGCGACGATGGATTGTATTTGAAAATTCAAAACTCATATTAAATATTTATTATTACAAATTTTATTTTTAGTTCATAATTTATAGAAGCCCAAATCATTTGAAAGAAATAGGGATGGGGTCTAAATGGCCTTGGATGCCGAAAAAGACCTTAAAAAAAATAATAATAATTTATAAAATTAATTTTTATTAATCAAATTTTTGATTGTCGGGATTTTTTAAATCGCCAAAGCCAGCGATAATAGTTTGACATACAAATAAATGGTTCATAGACCCTTTCTAATTCTCAACTCTTCAAATATTAAGTATTCATAAAAAAGTAAGATGATAAAAAAAAGTTTTATTTTATAAACATACTAATTCTACAAGCAATTAAACTGTAGTGACAGAACAGATACAAAAATTTACGAGTTGAATTAATTTTACATATTCCTTAGCATAAAGTCTTACGAGAAATAAATAAGACGCGGCTCTTTTTTCTACAAAAATTATAATTTGTTAAAAACGAGACAAAATTAACATTTTTATTAAAACGAAGGTACTGCCGAGAAATATGAAGAAAAAAAAAAAAAAAAAAAAACGGTGCTGAACAAATACCACTGTATGTATGGTCACCCTATATACTTAGAGGAGTTTGTTTGAAAATATTTAAGCTACACAGTAGTATTCATTAATTTCAGACAATGTTTTAACAGAATGAAAGTTTAAATGTGAAATTGACCAGTGAAAACGAATAGAGACATCAAAGATAGAGAAAGAGAGAATAAATAGTTAATAATACGACATGTCCTCATTCCTATGCTCGAATGAAACGAAAATTAAACAGAAAACGTTTATCTGATTAAACTTTTTGAAATTTAATTAACACCCTATCAATCCCCTAGGCTCAATCTGTCTCCTCCCCCAGCCGCCTGGTCGATTCGAGGTGTCGATTAAGGCCTGTTGCCTAACGACCCTTCCTAAATTTGATATGCCAGCTATCAATCCCTTCCTGCGCCATGAAAATCGCTTTAAAATCAAATTAATTTAATGTCCTATTTCCTTATGTATTGTAAAATACTCTTTTATTTCTCCCTATATCTCATATAGGCCTATATCAACAACTTCAAATCGAAATTGCTTTGTATATGATAGTACTCTGATTGGATGTGCTCCAACCCCATACTATATTTCCCGTACTCTTCTCATTCTTGCATGTCGCAGTAAAAGACATGTTTTGCCTCCTTTAAATTTCCTGGCAATGAGAAAAATAATTTGATATAATCTTATTCTCTATTTTGTAAGGAATAAAGAAAATAGCGATTGCAACTATGTTTATTTCGTTTAATAGACACTTCAAGCCGACGTTTCGGTCAGATATACGACCATCCTCAGGGCTGAAGATGTCAACAGCGTCGCATATCTGACCGGAACGTCGGCTTGAAGTGTCTATTAAACGAAATCGCTATTTTCTTTATTCCTTTCTACAAGATCTACTCAGCTATCCACCTCATTCTAATATCTATTTATTTAAGTTATAAATAAGAAATTATATATATAATATTTAAGATATTATATATATCGCGTAGATAAGCCGCGAAACGGAAATTTATATAATTAGATATATTTATTTAAGAGAAATGTACCTTTCAAGAATAATAAATTAGTCTCAAATAATAAAATCCTATATTCCAATTTTAAGAGAGCATATTTTTCTTTTTTTTTTATGGTTATCTCCCTTCTGAAATTCCTGTACAAGAGTAAAGGTCACACCGGGACCTGACTTGACTTAAATTGAGTCCGGTGGCGAACCCAACCTATGTATTCCTATGGAGGTGCCGAAACGGAGTTGAACAGAGCTACGTGGCTAACCAATTAAAGAGTGCTTCAAACAATTTTGAGAGCAAAATGAGAATAACTGTCTACTTTTTGAAGAGCATCTAAAAAATAATTGATTTTTGAATTTTAATCAAAATTTGTCGTCCGCATATACGTAACGCGTTAGGGGGGGGGGGGAGGGGGTCTGGCCAAATCATTACTAATTGTGTCATGAGAAAAAAGGTAAAATGATATGTATTTTGTATAAGAAATTTTAAGAAAAAGTTATCTGAGGTTTTTCCTATACAAGTTAAAAATATCAAGAATATCTAAGTATGGAAAAAATTTGAATAACAAATTAATTTTAAAAAATCTGGTGGGACTGTCGCACCTGGCCGATTTTGTTTAAAAGCTTATTTTCACGCTCCCGGGGGGTGTTTAACTTATATATAAAATTTCAGCCTCATAGCTCAATTCCTTCATGCTTAAAATTGAACACAGACACACACACAGAGAGAGACCAGGTCGCGAAAGCCACTTTTTTGGATTCAGGGGACCTCAAAACGTGTATATCCATCAAAATCTCGACATCGAATTTTTGACATGAATCCAATACTTTCTCTCTCTCTATAAATATTGTATATATATACTGTATACATATATACATAGGTAAGAGAAAGTAATAATATATATTGATTAATAATGCAAATTTTTTAATAAAATCTATAAAAATTATCAATTTGGTGATTAAAAAAAAAAAAAAGAGAAAGTAAAAACTGATAAATGTAAAAATGTTTCAGTCGGTGATGAAAAAAAAAATAAAATATTTTTACCAAAGGTATGTTTGTTGTCTTTTTTTCAAAATTGCCATTCGCATGTAAAAATCTCTTCTGAGAATGAAAGCTTCCGGGGTATTAACAACACTGCGGCCCAATTGGTTTCCGGTCTTAAATTAGCCTCATGATAATTCTTTTTATTAATTAATTAATTATTATTAAATGCTTTTATTTAACTTACTCTTTCAAGGTCACCAACTTTATGGCTTTGTTAAGGACACTTCCCGATGAGCTAGAGGTGTGAAATTTGATATTTAAGAGTCATTTTTGATGACGCAAATTGTGAGTTTGGTTTTACCAAAATGGACCAAACTAATGTGGTACTTTATTTGAAACCTTTCGTGAATTAATGTAATTTCAAATAACTTCCCGATGGGCTAGAGGTGTGAAATGTAATACTTAAGAGTCATTTTTGATGACGCCACTATCTGGTGGTTTTGATCAAAATAGACCAAACTAATGTGGTACTTTATTTGAAACCCTTCGCGAATTAATGTAATTTCAAAAGACTTCCCGATGGGCTAGAGGTGTGAAATGTAATACTTAGGAGTCATTTTTGATGACGCCACTATATGGTGGTTTTGATCAAAATAGACCAAATTAATGTGGTACTTTATTTGAAACCCTTCGCGAATTAATGTAATTTCAAAAGACTTCCCGATGGGCTAGAGGTGTGAAATGTAATACTTAAGAGTCATTTTTGATGACGCCACTATATGGTGGTTTTGATCAAAATAGACCAAATTAATGTGGTACTTTATTTGAAACCCTTCGCGAATTAATGTAATTTCAAAAGACTTCCCGATGGGCTAGAGGTGTGAAATGTAATACTTAAGAGTCATTTTTGATGACGCCACTATATGGTGGTTTTGATCAAAATAGACCAAACTAATGTGGTACTTTATTTGAAACCCTTCGCGAATTAATGTAATTTCAAAAGACTTCCCGATGGGCTAGAGGTGTGAAATGTAATACTTAAGAGTCATTTTTGATGACGCCACTATATGGTGGTTTTGATCAAAATAGACCAAACTAATGTGGTACTTTATTTGAAACCCTTCGCGAATAAGGCCCTATTAACTATAGTTTTGAATATTTTGATATTTACGAGTCATTTTTTTATGATAATGAATAATTTTTCAATTGAACCAAATCAATACAGGCCAAACTAATGTGGTACTTTATCATATTGATGATTTTTGATAAGACTAAAAGACTAAAAAGCTTAAAATAAAAATAAATTAAAAAAAAAGATTTTTAAAAAAATGCTTTTATTTAAATTGAACTAAAAGAGAGAAATAAGAGAGAAATAATTTAATTGTTCTTGTTAAATTTTTTTATTATTTATGACTTAAAATAAAAGCGTGGGGCCTCGGAATAACTTCGAAGCGCCCCACGCTTTTATTTTAAGTCATAAATAATAAAAAAATTTAACAAGAACAATTAAATTATTTCTCTCTTATTTCTCTCTTTTTAGTTCAATTTAAATAAAAGCATTTTTTTTAAAATCTTTTTTTTTTAATTTATTTTTATTAGATCTTTATGAATGCTGCTGTTTTGAGCACAAACACGTGTAAAAGTATTAAGAATAAATCATTTTTGGGTTCAGGCATTCTTATTTAAGCCATTTGGTATCCAAATGGCTTAAATAAAATCATCGGACTGCCTGGGGTCCAAACCCGCAACTTTTGGTATACGAGGTTAGCACGCTAACCTCTACGCCAAACCCCGAGTGCACATAAATTGTTTTTTTTTTTTTTTTTTTAGAAAAAAAAAACATTCACACTTTTTCTCATTCACACTCACACTCACACACACATTCACTCTGTCTTTTCGGCGACTCAGGCCATATAAGGCATTTACGATAAACGTTATTGATTTAATATACATATAATGGGGTCCAAGCATTCTTATTTAAGCCACACATAAAATGTTTAAAACTACTTTAAATTTATATAATAAGATGGATCAACATGTTAAAATTTGGGCATCTTTCCGACTAATTCGTTGGGACCAGAGGGATGTTATGAATTGGCTTAGGATTCTGATTTATTGGACCAAAATGTCTTTTTTAGTTCATGAAATTATATATAAATCACATCATGATCAAAATAAAGAGTAAGGGGGGGGGGGAGGTTGTATTATTAGATTATGGATCGATAATAAAAGGGTTTAGATGACAATCTTTAACCAAGATGACGTTTTCATTTATAGATTATGACAAGGATAATCTTTCCAACTTTGAAGTGCCTTTTCGAATGTGTTTTTAATCCAGTCAAATGACTTAGGAGGTATCAGAATCGGTTGAATTGGCTTTTTACTTTCTCTTACCTCTATATGTTAATATATAGAGAGAGAAAGTATTGGATTCATATCAATGATTTTGATGGATATACACGTTTTGAGGTCCCTAGAATCCAATAAAGTGGTTTTCGCGACATGGTCTGTCTGTGAACAAAATATCTCAAGAACGAAAAAAGATAGGAGGTTGAAATTTTATATTTAAGTTATGCACCTCCCTGGGACGTGACACGAAGCTTTTGAACAAAATCCACCAAAGAGTACTAGTACTTTACTGATGCACTTTTTCAGTTTTCTTCGATTTTCTCAAAATTTGTTCGAACGATTTTTTTTTAAATTCAAAAATTAATTATTTTTTAGATGCTCTTTAAAATATATATTCTAATTTTGTCATTGAACTCTTCTGAAGACCACTTTACTCTTGTACTCCATAGAAAAGATAGGAGAAATGGTTGCCATGGTAACAAAATATAAATATTTTCCCATACTTATAAATTCTTCATCTTGAAATTCGAATGTATCGTACTGTTGGAAACTAGAAATATGTCGAAACCAGATTTTCCAAAATATAGAAGTGAAAACTATAAAGAAGGAAAAATATAATAAAATATTAGCTGGTCAAAATAGAGATCAAACTAAGGCCATCTACATGTAATAAATTAAAATTAAGTCAAATTTACCTTGGGCCGTGTTGGAATTTTTGGTTTGTTTTAGATTTAAAGAGCCCCCTCTCCGACGTTCCACACGCTGATTGCTCGGGGTCACTAATCCCGCGCTTGCCATTGCTTAACTGCAAGACAGTTTTTAAAGAGGCAAAGCCTGTAATAGGGATGAAGAGAGAAAGTTAAAAGTATTATCGATAAAATTCTTTAATTATAAAACAAAAATTATTTCAACAAGGGATTTAAATTTTAAATACTCTTATGCCCAATCGCACCGCACAATTTAAGTATGACTTAAAATTAAGTATCAACAACCTGGCAACGTTGTAAATTTTAGTGATATTCTGGTGATTTATTTTTAATTTAATAATTTTTTCTTTTTAATAATCATAAACTAAATTAAATACATATTGTTTATAAATATTAATTTCAGAAAAATGAGAAAATCAGAAACAAAATATTAATTTTCATGATTTTTGATTAATTAATAGCAATTTTATATATAGGCTACTATATATAAATTTTAATAACGATCTGTCACTCTATAACAGTGTTTTTCAATCTGTCGGGACCCCTAGGGGGTGGCGAAGCCCTACACGGAGGGTAGGCGGCAAAAGGAAAAAGGCAAAGTTCTACACGATAATAAAAACATAATTTCATGGAGAAGGGAAATAGGTACCAAAATAGAGAAAATCATATAACTTACATAGTCTTTTGATTTACAATCTTTTTGTCGGTCATGAACCAAGAGAATCGCCAGAATTTTTCAACCTGTAAATTCAAAAAGATTGAAAAACACAGCTCTACTAATATAAGACTGGAAAATTTCGTTTCAAAATTCCAACGGGAAGTTGGTCAGAGCGTGACAGACGGATGGACCGACAGACCCTCCTCTAATATAATATAGATCATCCTCGAAAATATAGTTCATATTGTTCATGTTTTTTATAAGAAAAATCGAAATCGAATCCAAAAAATGTATTATTATTAGTTAATTAATATTATATTATCAATATTGTTTTTTAGCTTAAGTCATTGCTAAGCCCCCGAAATCGAGGGCTTAAATATTTGGGGGTTAAGTATGAAATTTAACAAACTTTCATTGTCATCCGTTGCTAACCACATTCGTTGCTAAGATAACACGTTCTCTGATTGAAAATAAAATCATGTTTCAAGACCCAAATGGCGTGAATAAAGATGCCAGGACCCCCCAATATATATTTATTAATAAATAACAGTATCGTTTAAGTCTTATAATTAGAGACCGGACAAAAAAGCATAAAAAAATGGAAAAAAAGTGCTTAAAAAAGCATAAAAATCTTGAATAATAAGTTGTTAAATAAGCATAAAAGTTGAAAAAAAGCATCTCATAAGCAATTTTTACTCATACCAATGGCGTATACAAATTTTTTTTTTAAGAAACTAAATTTATTCCGCCCCGCCCTGCTAAAAATTTTGTTTTTGCGGAACCAAATTTTTTCACCCTGCGGAAAAATTTTTTTTTACAGGGCTATATTTTTTCGCACTTCGGGGTTTTTAGAATTTTTTTTTTGTTTTTTTTTTTTTTTGGGAGAGGGGGCGGGCCCCCCTCCCCCCCCCTTATATACGTCCCTTGTGTATGCGTGTGTGAATGGGAAAAAGTGTTTTTTAATAAAAAAAAAAAAAAAATTATAAATATTCGTAAAATAAGTTCAAATAAGCACGAAAGGGAAAAAAAAGCATAAAAACTCAAAAAAAGCAAAAAAAGCATAAAAAATGCATTCTCAATACACTTAGTTTTTCCTAATTCGTATAGAAATTAAATATCTAATGGTTGCTTATAAAATTGAGCAATAAGCATTTTGCTTAAAATCCGGTCTCTACTTATAATATTAAATCACAAATAAATCAGCAGAATATCACTAAAATTTACAACGTTGCCATGTTGCTGATACTTTATTTTAAGTTATACTTAAATTGTGCGGTGCGATTGGGCATTATTCTTTGTTTTAATATAAAAAAAAAAAATTTTTTTATAAAAGTTGATATTGAGAGAAGAAGAGAGGTTAAAATAATTTTAAAAAGTTTTATAGAAAAATTAATATTTAATTCCAACAACAAAATTAATTTTTCCAGCCTGTTGTTTTTCATAGATTAAGCAAAAAAAGTAATTAACTTTGCTTATCTGCTTAACAATTAAAAAAAATACTAATAATATCAAATTTTTTACTGAATAGCCGATATAATAACGAAGTTTGTTTTATATTTTATTCATTCAATATAATGTTTTCATAATGATAATAACATTAAAACGACAAATCACGATAAAATAAAGTTTGATAATCGTGCCTGTTGATAATTCGATTTTTTTCGTTAATTTAAATTTTTATTATTTGACTGTTTAATTTCATTCAAATAGTCATTTGAAATGCAGGCCTATCAAATTGATACAGAATGGCAACAAATTAAATTGAAATTTGGCAAATATATTATTTTCCTAAATCCTTTTACTAGGGCTATTTTTTATTCAACATCTGATGGTGCATAAAGAAACACTCCCAAAATGGTTTTCTAACAGGTGTCAATACAATCAAGATTATTTTTCCCATAATCAGCTTGGGGGTCAACGCAATGACAACGAGCCTTGTCTTCAGAGAATTCGTATTGAAGTTGCTCTTTACGGCGTCTCCGTTGGTAGGGAAGGGCTGTCGTCCCAGATGTTAGAACCTCCGGAAAAGGAGTGCTTGTCACACCAGATTTTTTTGTGCCGACATATATATATAGTGTCCGCCGATATATTCACACTATATATATCCACACACGATATATTAGAATTCAAGATGTAAAATTTATAAAGGCCCTCGGGGCGTGGTGTAGAGGTTAGAGTGCTAACCTCATATACCAAACGTCGCGGGTCCGGACCCCAGGCAGTCCGATGATTTTTATTTAAGCCATCTGGATACCAGATGGCTTAAATAAAAATGCCTGGACCCCAAATATATACGTATATTATTAATCAACGGTTATCGTAAATGTCTTATATGGCCTGAGTTGCCGAAAAGACAGTGTGAATGTGTGTGTGAGTGTGAATGTGAATGAGAAAAAAGTGTGAATGTTTTTTAAGTGTAAAAAAAAAAATTTATAAACAGAAAAATATTTATATTTTGTTACCATGGCAACCATTTCTCCTATCTTTTCTATGAAGCACAAGAATAAACTGTTCTTCAAACAATTTTGAAGGCAAAACGAGAATATACATTTGAAAGAGCATCTACAAAATAATTGATTTTTGAATTTTAATCAAAATCGTTTGAGCGAATTTTGAGAAAATCGAAAAAAACTGAAAAAGTACATTTGTAAAGTACTAGTACTCTTTGGCCGATTTTGATTAAAAACTTATTTTTACGCTCCCGAGGGGTGTTTAACTTAAATATAAAATTTCACCCTCCTAGCTTTTGCAAAAACCACTTTTTTGGATTCAGCGGACCTCAAAACGTGAATATCCATCAAAATCTCGACATCGAATTTTTGACATGAATCCAATAATTTCTATCTCTATATATTAACATATATATAGAGGAAAGAGAAAGTAAAAATTACCAATCTTGGCCTCTGAGGGTTCTTAAATAAATAAACCTAGTTGAGTACCCTACTTATTGTATTATTGATAAATGGATTTGTACCAACCACTTCCACCCTACCTCCTTAATTCCTTCAAAGAATCTTCTTCTCTGGCGACCAGAGGGTGGAACAACGACAACCTGGATCAGAAATCCCTAAATGTGAAATGGAGAGAACGAGATTGCTGTTTGG
Source organism: Euborellia annulipes (assembly GCA_023213315.1). NCBI lineage: Eukaryota > Metazoa > Arthropoda > Insecta > Dermaptera > Anisolabididae > Euborellia > Euborellia annulipes. Next base: position 74,237 of record JAKCPI010011946.1, on the reverse strand, counting down.
ACCTTGATCAATACGGCCATTTGACCCGGAAGTGGTCTGTCTTAAGAGAAAATAAGATGGTGTGAGAATTCCTTCAAACATCAATTGGACCTGGCAAAAAAAAAAACATTTCCTGGCAGAATTTAGACACAGGTGGGCCATTCATTGGAAGGAAATTTACTAATCATCACTTTTACCTTTTTTTTTTTTTCAAGAGGCGTTTCCGTTCGATCAGAAAGTGAGTCGGCGGCCAATTGATTAGCCACCTCGTTATTTTTACCAAAGGGCTAACCGTCTCTCTTGATAAAATTTTGGAGCTATAACAAGTGATTATTATTATAGAGAGTGAACCTGAAGAACTCTCAGGGAAATAGCCAACACAATTCGGTTTTCCATACAAGTAATTTCTTATTTTGTCGGCTCTTTGAATGAATAAATATTAAATTAATTTTTAATAATTTCAAGCTCAGTGGGGAATGGAGTCCAATGACTTCAATCTTTTATTTCACTGGTTCTTAACCGATGCTCTACAGAATTTACATTTCAATTTAAAGCATGAAGGAATTCAGCTAGAATGTTGGAATTTTATATTTAAGTTAGGTACCCCCCTGAAGCGTGAAAATAAGCTTTTAACCAAAATCGGCCACAGAGTACTAGTACTTTGCTGGTGTACTTTTTCACTTTTTTTCGATTTCTCAAAATTTGCTCCAACGATTTTTTTTTAATTCAAAAATCAATTATTTTTTAGATAAAATGTATATTCTCATTTTGTGATTGAAATCTTCTGAAGACCACTTTAGTCTTGTACTTCATAGAGAAGATAGGAGAAATGGTTGCCATGGTAACAAAATACAGTAGAGTCCCGGTAATCCGAACCTCGCTAATCCGAACTTCCAGTTAATCCGAACTCTTTTTGCGAACGATTTTTTTTTTTAAGAGGAATATAAATGAAAATTAGACATTAAAGGAACTTTATTTTATTAAAAAATACGAATTATAAAAATAGAAAATAGTATAAATAAATAGTAGTAGTTTATAACGTTATAAATACGACTTTATTATCAAAATTAACTAATTCAAGCTTACAATTCCGGTTAATCCGAACTTCCCGAACGACCCTCGGTCCCAATTAGTTCGGATTAACGGGACTCTACTGTATAAATATTTTTATGTTTATAAATTTTACATCTTGAATTCAAATGTACCTTACTATTGAAATCTAAATATATCTCAACACAAAAAATCTGGTGCGACCAGTCACACCAGATTTTTTAACAGCGAGTTTTGGCACAAATTGAGTGTCCAGTGAACCCTTTGAAGCAAATTTTAAAATTATCCGCCAGAGTGTAGCACTAGTCAACAACGCCTGCAACCAACGAAGGTAGATTGCCAAAATTGACGAGGAGAATTGGTTTAGTGTTGGTAGGAATTCAAATAAACCTCAGATCATTTTCCATGCGAGGAAACGTTCATGATATAAATATTACATGTATATGGTCTTTTATTTTAAAAATATTTTGAATAACAAATAATATCTCGACAGGTATAAAAATGTATATATGTAATAATGAAGAAAAAATAAGGACTTCAAAAACTTTAAATAGACTTAAAAAAAATAAAAAGAAATTCAAAAGTTGAGTGATAATTCAGAGTAGCAGAAAAGTGTAGGCAGTCAGTAAAAAAGTTTTAATCAGACGTTTCGCATCATTTTATCTTCGGGTCCTACGATCATCGAAAATTTATTTGTTATTATATTTACTTAAGGCACGCGTCTCGAAAAACCGTTAAAACACGATTGACTCGAGGCGGCAAGAGATGGCGTTAGTGTTCCCCATAGGAATACATGGAACTTGTTCCATTTCATTCTAGACTTTCCAGCTAATTAATTAAAGGCAAAAAATTAATTATTTTTTAACACAATGATTACTAATTTAATTATCTACAACTTATAGAGCTTCTTTTTTTAAAATATCTTTTATTTAATGCGATTTAATGCGATTAATCTAAAAAAAAAAAAATTTTTTTCGAAAATTAAAAAAAGGTCTTCTATTATTTGTAGATATTTTAAATAGCTTTAATTTAAAAAAAAAATTTGAGGTCGCTTCAAAATTGTGGCCGCTGGAAAGTCCCAAAATTAGCACCCCGAGACGCGCACCTTAACAAAAAGAAAAAAAAATAAAAGTTTCACTTTAAAAAAAAAAATTTGTAGTCCTATTCTTTTATTTAAATTCTTCATTTTACTTTTGAGGACTCAACCATTAAATAGTATATTAATTTTACTATTACGGGGTAAGTTGTTTCTTGATGGGTGGATTAAATAATTCTGTAATTACCTAATCCCCATTTTATTACTTAATTTTTTCTACAGGGATTCTTTTTTTATAGAGAAAAGTATACAGCACGCTATTAGTAAGGCCTATTTATTTATTTAATTATATAATTAATTGACATTTCTCTTTTTTCCAGGTGAATAAATTTAATTTCATTTTGTCGTCATGAAAATAGTATATATGGTAGCTTAAAATCAGCCAGCGAATTTATAAATTTCAAACCAAATAATACTAATTAAATAATATAATATTCATTAATTATTTATTTAATATTTTTATCTATACTGGCGCTATAATAAAAAAGCAATTCAGCGACCCGTGAATAAAGTTTGAACTAATTAAAATATCTAACAAAGTCAAAAGATAAACTATTTATAAATAGAACATCTTTTAGAGTCTAACAAAAGCTTTTGATTTTCTTCTCTTGAAGTTTTGAATAAAATATTTTACAATATATAAATAGAAATTTTAATATAGAGGTAAATTTAAACATGTTCTTCACCTGCTTCGAGAAGCATAGAGTAGTTTAAAATGGAATGAAATCACTAATTTTAAAGCAACTGTTATTCTTTTTACTTTCTCTTACCTCTATATATATGTTAATATATATAGAGAGAGAACGTATTGGTTTCATGTCAAAAATTCGATGTCGAGATTTTGATGGATCTTCACGTTTTGAGGTCCCCTGAATCCAAAAAAGTGGTTTTCGCGACATGGTCTGTCTGTCTGTCTGTCTGTGTGTCTGTCTGTGAACAAAATATCTCAAGAACGAAAAGAGCTACGAAGTTGAAATTTTATATTTAAGTTAGGCACCCCCCTGGGACGTGACACGAAGCTTTTCAACAAAATTGGCCAAAAAGTACTAGTACTTTACTGATGCAATTTTTCAGTTTTTTTCGATTTTCTCAAAATTTGCTCCAACGATTTTTTTTAAATTCAAAAATCAATTATTTTTTAGATTCCTTATAAAATGTATATTCTCATTTTGTCATTGAAATCTTCTGAAGACCACTTTACTCTTGTGCTTCATAGGAAAGATAGGAGAAATGGTTGCCATGGTAACAAAATATAAATATTTTCCCATACTTATAAATTTTTCATCTTAAAATCCAATGTACCCTACTGTCGGAAACTAAATACATGTCGACACAAAAAATCTGGTGTGACAAGCACAGAACACAACTTTCGATTACCGAAGGTAAGAGAAAGTTGTGTGCTGTGCGTCAGTCACACCAGATTTTCTTTTTGCAATCGAGAAAAATCTGGTGTGACTGTCACAGAGCACACAACTTTCTCTTACCTTCGGTAATAGTAAGTTATGTTCTGTGCTCGTCACACCAGATTTTTTGGGTCGACATATATTTAGTTTCCGCCGGTATTTTAGAATTCAAGATGTAAAATTTAATTTATATTTTGTTACCATGGCAACCATTTCATTTCTGCTATCTCTCCTATGAAGTGCAAGAGTAAAGTGTGTCTCAAAAAGATTTCAAGGGCAAAATGAAAATATACATTTTAAACAGCATCTAAAAATAAATAATTTTTGAATTTTAATCAAAATCGTTAGAGGAAATTTTGAGAAAATCGAAAAAAAAAACTGAAAAAGTACATCAGTAAATTAGTAGTACTCTTTGGCCGATTTTGATCAAAAGCTTCGTGTCACGTCCCATTGGGTGCCTAACTTAAATATAAAATTTCAAGCTCTTAGCTCTTTTAGTTCTTGAGATATTTTGTTCACACACACACACGCATAGACCTACAGACAGACCATTGTTGCGAAAACCACTTTTTTAGATTCAGACAAGGGCGGATCCAGAAGAGTTTTTCTCAAATCTCGGGGGGGGGAGGTAATTACCCTCTTTACTCCTCCCCCTTGGACTCACGGGACCTCAAAACGTGTATATTCGTCAAAATCTCTCTGCATCGAATTTTTAACATGAATCCAATACTTTCTCTCTATATATATTAATATATATAGAGGTAAGAGAAAGCAAAAGTAATGTGATCGTATCAAATATCCAAAATATAGCAATAGTTTTATTTCCATTATTTTTGTGTTATGTTCAAAAATTAAAATTTAAAAAAAGCTTTTTTCTCAAGATCATCGATAAATTTAAATAGCCTAGTTTTATGTATAAAAAGGACCTTAAGACCGCTTCTGTGGCCAAAATGGCATTTTCGTAAACGAAACTATAATTAAATTTGACCCTGGCTCAAAATGTTGCCGAACCCTTAATTAGATGGCGTTGAAGCTTGAAATTAAAGTAAGCACAAAAACCTTAATTTGATCATAACACTCGCTTTTTAAATGTGATTGAAATTTTTTTTTTTTTTTTTTAATTCTAGACAATCCCATTGAATTACAAACATAATAATAAAACGAGAAAGAAAAGGAAATGATCTTCGATTATAAAAAACAATGGCTATTTGAGGCTCATCCTTTTTAAGCCCAGCTGAGAGTTTAATAAATGATCTAAAATAGAATAGAAGTGAAAAAAGAAAACAAAAGACCATTTCTTTTTCTGCTGATTGTTTTCAAAAATTAATTTGCGGTTTTGTTAAATTAAATCCTCCTGGGTTAGGAGGGATTACTATCTCAATTTTTAATGACTAATCCCCTCTTTTAGGAATCAATAACCGACCGATTTTATTTTTACACAATCCCATTCGAAAAATATATTCTCTATTTTTACTTTCTCTTACCTATGTATATTGTAATATATATATAGAGAGAAAGTATTGGATTCATGTCAAAAATTCGATGTCGAGATTTTGATGGATATACACGTTTTGAGGTCCCCTGAATCCAAAAAAGTGGTTTTTGCGACATGGTCTGTCTGTGGGTGTGTGGGTGTGTGGGTGTGTGGGTGTGTGGGTGTGTGTGTGTTCAATTTTAAGCATGAAGGAATTGAGCTAGGAGGTTGAAATTTTATATTTAAGTTAAACACCCTCCGGGACCGGAAAAATAAGCTTTTAATCAAAATCGGCCAAAGAGTACTAGTACTTTACTGATGTACTTTTTCAGTTTTTTTTCGATTTTCTCAAAATTTGCTCCAACGATTTTTGTTTAAAATTCAAAAATCAATTATTTTTTAGATGCTCTTTAAAATGTATACTCTTATTTTGGTGATTGAGGGAATCCCTCCTGAAGACCACTTTACTCTTGTATTTCATAGGGAAGATAGGAGAAATGGTTGCCATGGTAACAAAATATAAATATTTTCCCATACTTATAAATTTTACATCTGAATTCATATGTTCTGTACTGTCGGGAACTAAATATAGGTCGACACAAAAAATCTGGGGTGACAAGCACAGTACATAACTTTCGATTACCGAAGGTAAGAGAAAGTTGTGTGCTGTGCGCCAGTCACACCAGAGTTTTTTTTCCAAAAGTGAATGGCGATTGTTAGTTGGAAATTCTTTTAAATATTTTTGAATTATTTGGAATATAAGCTCTTTGATTCGATTAAGGGAGGGAAATTTGTTCAAGCTTACATTGTCTTGTAAAGAATGGATGAAGATTAAGTCAAGCGAAACATGCCTATGATATGATAGAATTTTTTTAGATTTATTTTTCAAGTTGAAAATACAACTTCTTGTAAAGAAAACGCAAAGTAGTAAGCTCCATTTCTGTCCCACTCCCCATAGTGTTATGAAAAGAACTGTAAATTTGGTAATATTTATAGAAATATAAAAAACAAATAAACTAATTTTTTTGACGGACAACGTCTTACAAATCATGTGTCTATAGAGGCAGGTTAGAGGGGCATGCACGAAAAGTTTATCGGCTTTAATAACTCTTCTGTCTTAAGAGATATAATTATGGGAAATATACGGTTAGAAAGAATGAGTTTTCAGCTAAAGATTTCACCATTTATTTTTTCCTACCATTTTATTTTACCGTACTGCGGTAAATTCTAATTTGAAAGTTTAAACCCCTGTAGATTCCGAACGGCTAATCAGATCAGACTACATAGGATGTCATTTGGTGCAGAAAGAAAACCTCTAATAGAATAAATAAAAAAATCCCGAGTAATTACCTCCAAAATTAGTTTTTTCTCGAAAAACCTAATTTTTTAGGCAAAAAATATCGAAAAATAGCCCTATTTATGTAACGCCTAGCTACTTGACCATAAAAGCTACATTAAATCTAAATATAGTTTTAGAAAGAGTGGTCCAATGCCCAGAGGTAATTTTTTCATTTTTTGATATGACGTCATTTTACCGCATGAGGCACTCGGCGGGATTTCGTTTTTCGAAATTTTAAACCCCTGTAGATTCCGAACGGCTAATCAGATCAGACTAAATGGGATGTCATTTGGTGCAGAAAGATAACCTCTAATAGAATAAATAAAAAAATCCCCAGTAATTAACGCTAAAATTAGTTTTTTTCTCGAAAAACCTCATTTTTAAGCATAAGTCGCCTTTAATGGATAAAAAAAGCCACCTCTGTCATATATTGTTTCAATGAAAATGTTTGAACATGTTTATTTATGAAAACAAACTACTAGTAAAAAAAACAATACTTTCTCTCTTTATATTTCAATATAGGTAAGAGAAAAAAATTTTTTTTGAAGTCAAGCAAAAGACGTTGTCACGTTAAAGCCACCGGCTGTGTAGAAGACACAGCCAACACCTAATTTTTATTTCAATTTTAAGTCATTCGGCTAATTTGACTTTAGATTATACCCAGAGTTGGGCATATAGGCCTACTATAAAAAAACCTAAATTCGAGATATTTGTATCTGGATACTGCACAACTCTGATATAATTTATACTGCACAAATGTATTTTTTTTAAACATGCACCAATGGCTTCTGACGGTCAACTCTCTAGTTTCTGGGGCGCCACCTATCTCCAGATTCAACAAAGCTTGGCATTGCTTAACTACAACGATCTCAATGACAATTCATCTTCGCCTAGGCAAGAACTGTTTCAAATAATTATTATTATTCTCGTAAAGGGGACATGGAGACGAAGTGTCTCAACTCTTTTAGTATTTGTAAGTGAAGCTTTTTTATGTAATCTAATGATGATATTTCTATGTTTATAAATTTTATATATTGAATGATTATATACAGGAAACTAAATATATGTCAACACAAACATTCTGATGTGACAAACACAACCTTCGGTAATTGAAAGTTGTGTTCTGTGCGTCCAGTGTGCATCAGATTTCTTAAATAAGATCTTGCAATAGATGACAGACTAGTCTAACAGACGATATAGTATTAGTCTATATCTGGCCTATATTTATATATTTTTATGCTTTTATAAAAGATACATAATATATAATAACATTTATAAAGTATTTATTGTTAAAAGATCAATGAAAATCAACCAAATGCATTAAATATTATTAGCTACCATTCTGACATCTCTTGGCAAATTTTTGAATTACTTGATTTTTGGGCATACTTTTTATGACACACTACGCCATCTTATCGGGAAGAACATGCGTAACCAATTCGCTCCCGTTCCCCCTTAATCAAATAGAAATGAAATAACAAAAAAATAAATTTTATCTTATTAAACAAATTTACAAAAGTGAAATATTAATAAATTAATTCCTGAGAGCATGTATATATATATAATAATGTAATGAAAGAGAGGGAGCGAGAGAGGAGTTAGAATTTAGAAAATGAGGCTTTTGTAAATGATGAAGGGCTTTAAGGCTGGGCAAAAGCATTCCCTTGGCTGCCTTTCAAAGAGCTTCACGCAGCAGATGATCCTTAAGGAAGAAAATTAGGTGCGGTTACGTGAATAGCGAGATTATTAATACTCTTCAATTTAATAATATACAGACTTGCTGTATATTACTCTATTTTTATTTAGTTAATATCCTTTTTAATTAGGAATTTGTGAAATTATTTTTTAAGACTTCTTTCTAATGATTGAAAAATATTTATTTAGTTTTGAGTAGACAGTTCATATCTCATTTAAAAAATGATTTTTACTTTCTCTTAACTCTATATATGTTAATATATAGAGAGAGAAAGTATTGGATTCATGTGAAAAATTCGATGTCGGGATTTTGATGGATATACACGTTTTGAGGTCCCCTGAATCCAAAAAAAGTGGTTTTCGCGACATGGTCTGTCTGTGTGTGTCTGTCTGTCTGTGAACAAAATATCTCAAGAACGAAAAGAGCTAGGAGGTTGAAATTTTATATTTAAGTTAGGCACCTCTCATGGGACGTGACACGAAGCTTTTTTGAACAAAATCGACCAAAGATATACTAGTACTATTTACTAATGCACTTTTTCAGTTTTTTTTTTTCGATTTTTCTCAAAATTCGCTTTGATTAAAATTCAAAATTTTGGTATTGTATTGATTTTCTTAATATTGTATTGTTATTGTTTTCGTTTTGTTTTAATATTGTATTTATATTGTTTTTGTTTTGTTTTTATATTGTATTTATATTGTTTTTGTTTTGTTTTTATATTGTATTTATATTGTTTTTGTTTTGTTTTTATATTGTACTTAGTCGCAAGCCCGCCTTCGGCGGGCTTTCCGCCTAGCCAGGGGGCTGCGCCCCTGGACTCCCTTGCTCGCCTTCGGCGAGCAAGTTTATTCCCAATTTGTGATATTTCTTGTTGCAATGCAAGTGTTAAGATGTTAAGGAAGGATCTTAATGTTATATTCAAGCGAGGCGAGGGTACCGATTAGGAACAGCACAAAAGGGTCTATTTATGACTGTTTAAAGGGTCAGTCACCTGAGTCCTCTCTTCGTTTTTCAACTGCTGCGTAGCCCCCACCCCCAGCCCATAGTCAGGTAGGAAGCTGGTTCACACAGCACAATGGACGCTCTCTAATTTCTAGCCAACTTGTTGATTTTGTGTTCCCATATTGAAGAAATTTGATTATAATTAATTTTCCAAAACATTTAAGAGATTCAAATTATTACTACGTTACTCCCTGAGTCATGTATTATAGGTGTACTTAATTTCAAATGGATTCATTGAAAATTGTGGATTTCTATAGAACATATACATACATATTTACATACATACATACATTTTTCCCATTTCATTTTATATATATAGATTTATATTGTTTTGTAAAATGTTATATATTATATATTCTGGGGCCCTCGGGGCATGGTGTAGAGGTTAGCGTGCTAACCTCGTATACCAAACGTCGCGGGTTCGGACCCCAGGCAGTCCGATGATTTTATTTAAGCCATTTGGATACCAAATGGCTTAAATAAGAATGCCTGGACCCCAAATAAGTATATATTATATAAATACGAGTATCGTTTAGTCTTAAATGGCCTAAGTTGCCGAAAAGACTGTGAATGTGTGTGTGAATGTGAGTGTGAATGAAAAAAAAAAAAATATATTCTGGGGATGGCCTTTGGCACCCGGCTTAATAAAAAAAAAATAAAATAAAATTCAAAAATCAACTATTTTTTAGATGATCTTTAAAATCTATATTCTGATTTTGCCATTGAAATCTTCTGAAGACACTTTACTCTTTCTTAGGAAAGATGGGAGAAATAGTTGCCATGGTAACAAAACATAAACATTTTCCCATACTTTAAATTTTACATCTTGAAATTCTATATAATATAGAACCTACTGTCGGAAAACTAAATAAATTTCGACACAAAAAAATCTGGTGTAACAAGCACAGAACACAACTTTCGATTACCGAAGGTAAGAGAAAGTTGTGTGCTGTGCGACAGTCACACCAGATTTTTTTTATTTTAGCCTTTTTGGCATCTTAGGCCATATGGACTTTAGACGATATTCAATATTTAAAATACGATGGGGGTCCAGGCACATTTATTTATATCATTTGGTATCCAAATGATTTAATTAAATGTTCGTCGGACTGCCTGGGATCCGAACTCGCGCTCCATGGCTTTAAGACTAAAAATATAGACATTTGTCAACACCTCTTGTCCTTCGGCTACGGGAGAGGGAGGGAGTGAGGGATGATTTACATGCACTAAATATAGTCTAGCCATTATAAATTTCAACAATGTTTTCTACGGTATGTTCTATAGTCGGAAATAAAACTCATTTAACAGACACATAAACATAGATGAAAGGTTATGAGTTCATTCATTCATCATTTTGTCTTTTTATTTTTAAGAAAAATTGAAATTTGATAAATTCCTTGAGGACCTCTCTTGATTCAATAAGCCAAACGAAATCCGGCTTAAATTTCAAAGATAACCAACCTATTGATTGAAAAAAAATAAAATTTGAATGCTTAGAGAATGCAGAGCACCCATCGATGGGGAAGAGATTATTTAATTCATCCAACGATCGTTACGGAGTTTATTTACAATCGAACAGGATATTTTTTTTTCCACCAACAAACAATTCCTTTCACCCTCTATTCACCTTTTTTTACCTTTTTTTTTTTTAAATAAACTTTCAATGAGAGTACTTTTAAATTTCCATTTGAAATAAAAAAATTCGTAATTTGTTTTTATCTCTTTTGTTGGTAGTTTAAAGAATGCCCCGAGAGTCTTGCTGGCCGGGTAGCATTTATGTGAAAAACTCATCAGTTGAGTAGCAATAGATATAGACCGTGGCTTAGTGACATTTGCCAATGTTGTCTAAAAATAATAACGGAGTGTCCGTCTGACTGTCCGTCCGTCACTCTCTGTTTGACCAACTTTCCGGTGGAATTTTGAAATGAAATTTTGCAGTCTTATAGCGGACGTTATGGAGATTTCGTGAAAAATACTCTCGTCCCGAAATTCCTATAACTTTTTGAGTTATTAATTACTAAAGTTAAGATTTCTCCCATAGGAAAAGTATATACTGTATACGAATATATTGCTCTATTTCTGTTGCCATTGTCAATTTGAGGTAAGATAGTTGAAGAAAGCGAACAGATTTTTATATTTCAGAATATTTATTTATTCTAATGGCGATCGATTTCGTCACGTGGACATCGTCAGGCCAGCTGGAATTAAAATTTACAATTATTACAATTTAAACAAATTTGATTGATTGTACCGAGATGATATTTGTGCAAATTTGTTTAAATTGTAATAATTTTAATTCCAGCTGGCCTGACGATGTCCACGTGACGAAATCGATCGCCATTAGAATAAATAAATATTCTGAAATATAAAAATCTGTTCGCTTTCTTCAACTATCTTACCTCAAATATATACTGTATATTTATATAATCTTTGCATTTATATATTCGATGAATATAAACAAATCCTCAAGCAGACACTGGATTTGAATAGTAATAAGAATTTTCTTTTCATGATTAAGAAAAGGCGATGGTGCGCCTCAGGCGGGCCCGAGCCAGCTGGCGGGGTGTCCAGGCCCCCCGCCCCGAAACCCCGCGGCTAGTACTTATTATTTCTCTATACATTTCCTATGGGAGAAATCCTAACTTTAGGAATTAATAACTCATTAAGTTATCGGAATTTCGGAATGAAAATAATTTTCCTGTAATCCCTAAAAGATCCTCTTTAAGCATATAAAATTTCGTTTCGTAATTCCAACGGGAAGTTGCCCAAATACTCGTACCGTAGAGCGTGACAAATGAATTTGTTTATATTTACTTGTTTTTCAATGACACCTGTATGATTTTTTTTTTTTCAAAATTAACGAAAATTGTCTCGAATAAATGTCAAAGAATAAAAACTTTTTAAAATTGAGTAATTTATTATGTTATGACAAAAAAAAATTAAAAATTTCAAAATTTTTGAAAAAAACTCATTAGGTAAATACTACTTCCAAGTGACGTATTTATTTTAAAAGTTGATAGAAATCTACATTTTAATGTAAGGAGCATATACCGAATTTCATCGATCTGACTGCTATCGGTTTTAGGCAATCGTGTTCACACACACACACACCTCGAAGTCGAATTATTGACGATTACAATACTTTCTCTTTATATACGAGAAAGTAAAAAACAGATAAAATCCAAAACGACCATTCAGAGAATATACAGCAAACTTTTTAATTAAATAAAAAAAATGTTTTAATTGAATTAATTAATAACATGCTCTCCAGGTTCAACGAACCATGGACGCTCTAACGTAAGAGCGAATAACATCTCTATAAATATGACCGATTTACAAAAAATAACTTCTATGGTATAGAAAAATATTCACCTATCTCACTTTAAGTAACAAAATAGCTACAATACATCACTCAAATTATTGTAATGCCATTGCAAAATGGAAAAGCGTGCAAGAGAAACACCTAATATATTATTATATTATAAAATAATACCTGTGCTGGAAAGGGAAGAGGGTTTTTCCATGTTCCTGTTTGAATGCCACCAGCTGGAGGAACATATCGAGTTATAACCATGACATAGATTGTATTTCGCAGCGACCCGTGAAGCAACAATTTCTATCTTCTACATCCAAGCAATTTCTCTCGACCCCCACCCTCCACCCCTCCCCCCATCTTACTATATATTGTGAATTAATAATCAAGTTTACATATTGTAATAAAACAGAGAAAAAAAAAGATAAGATGCTGTATATTATTAGTCTGGGTCTTTTTGAACCTATTTTCTTATTTTTTAAAAGGCACAGAAATAAAAAGATGCTAAATGGTTTAAAAATAACATGTGCGAAAGATTTTTGCATTCTGACGAGTCTACTGTAATTGCCCCGAATGGAGATCGAAATTTCGTTTTTGAGTCATTCCACGTCAAATCAAAACACTTTCGAACCTCACCATCTCAGAATTCCAAATTTAATGAAATTTGGATCATAGGTACAGTCAATAAAAAAAGCCCATATTTTAACTTGATATCTCAACTCGCTTAAAAAATATGGCATGTTAAAGTTGTCAAAAATGGCAAAAAATCAACCGATCCACATCTATTTAAATTGCTATAAAATCTCTCACAAGTGAGATAGAAAGATGAATGATGTCTCAATTTACAGTTTTTTAGATGCCCTTTCCAATCATATATATACAACACAACAGGAGACTGAAATCATAGGCGGCGACTTTTAAAAATTGGGCGTCTAAGTGTGGTTGACGTAGAGGGCAACCCTAGACGTACGAGTTAGGTGTTTGAAGATTTTGCCTTTATTGACCTTTTAACGATGGTGAGGGCATCTAAAAAGCTGTAAAATGACAACTCATTCATCTCTCTATCTCACCTCTAAGAGATTTTATAGCAATTTAAATAGATGTGCATAGGTCGATTTTTTGCCATTTTTGACAATTTGAACATGCCATATTTTATAAGCGAGTTGATATTTCAAGTTAAAATATGGGCTATTTCTAAGCCTCTATTCACTGCACCTATGATCCAAATTTCTTTGAAATCTGAGATGGTGAGTTTCAAAAGTTTGTTGATTTGACGTGGAATGACTCAAAAACGAAATTTCGATATCCATCCGGATGACTTTTTCAGTTTTTTTTTTTCGATTTTCTCGAAATTCGCTCCAACGATTTTGATTAAAAATCAAAAATCAATTATGTTTTAGATGCTCTTTAAAAGGTATATTCTCATTTTGCCATTGAAATCTTCTGAAGACCACTTTACTCTTGTACTCCATAGAAAAGATAGAAGAAATGGTTGCCATGGTAACAAAATATAAATATTTTCCCATGTTTATAAATTTTACATCTTGAATTCTCATATCCGCGAAAACAAAAAATATCTCGACACAAAAAAATCTGGTGCGACCAGTCACACCAGATTTTTTATATGATTTATTTAAAAACTTTTTATTCATCCACTCTCAAATAAAAAGCCATTGAGGGAAAATATTTACATCTTTTAATTTAAAAATTAACTTCCTGTTTTTTTTTTTTTTTTTAATATCATTTATTCATTTTTCTGCATTAATATTTTAATTGGAACGTTTTATATAATGCATTCATAAACTTCAATTTAAAAATCTCGGATCTATTTCATTTTTATTATTGATAGAAGTTAATTGAACTTACATTTTTTATGAAAAAAAAAAAAAAAAATATGTACGAATGAGAGTATAAAGAATTTCAACTTAAGTACGTAATAAGAAATATATTTTACCCTTAAGAAATTCTCCCGTGTCTCAGGTACATATACGGTGCGTGTTACAAAAGGATTACTTGAATAAGAAACGACTTTCTAGAATAAACCAATTTTATTATCATACGATAGACTACCTATACATTCAGTGCTGCAAACGACTCAACACATTTATAAATCAAAATTCAGTAAATAAATAAAAAATTCAATAAATGGACTATCATTGAAAACTTTTTTTTGCGTAGAAGTTTCACTTCTTTAGTGCGTAATGCTTAATGATATTTTTTCTTTGAATAAATATTTTTTAATTTTTAATAACAGAATGGTCTTTCCCTGTTCTGAGGATTGGGGAATAATTGTTTGGTAACATATTGACGTTAAAGGGCAAGAGGAAGAGCGAGAGAAAGGGCAAAGGGAATGTCCCAAGAGAAATTTATTAGGATAATAAGTTGAGAAATTGTTTAAAATAGCCGGCAATATTAATTCTATTTGAACATATGACGCAGCTGCTGTCCTACTTGCTCTCGGTAATTGTTACTCGATAGATTTGATTTGATTATGACAAACACCAACAAAAATGGGAGCTAAGATGTTCTTTTTTTAAATAAAAAATTTGGCCTTTGATCATTTTGCAAAAATAATTCCTTTGCAGTTATTAATATGACCGTCTGGCCAGGAGACTGAGCGCCTTCGGCGAGCAATTTCAAAATTTCCAAACAGTGAGCAAGAATTGACTCTGACCGATCGGCGAGAGAGTGTTAACTAACAAAGGACATACACATGACGTCATGTTTACCTTAACAAAAACGGCCAAAGAGTACTAGTACTTTACTGATGTACTTTTTCAGTTTTTTCGATTTTCTCAAAATTTGCTCGAACGATTTTGATTAAAATTCAAAAATCATTTATGTTTAAGATGCTCTTTAAAATGTATATTCTCATTTTGCCATTGAAATCTTCTGAAGCACACTTTACCCTTGTGCTTCATAGGAAAGATAGGGGAAATGGTTGCCATGATAAAAAGGAAGAGACCCCCCCCCCCCAAAACCAAATATTTTTAAAAAATAAAAAAATAAAATTTTTTTTTAACAAAAAAAAAAAACTTAAAATAAAAAAAAAAAAAAAAGCCCCCCCACCCCCCCCCCCCCCCCGAAAAACCACCGAATCCGCCCTTGCCATGGTAACAATATATAAATATTTTCCCATGTTTATAAATTTTACATCTTGAATTTTAATATACGTATCGCCCTCGGGGCTTGGCGTAGGGGTTAGCGTGTTAACCTCGTATACCAAAAGTCGCGGGTTCGGACCCCTGGCAGTCCGATCATTTTATTTAAGCCATTTGGATACCAAATGGCTTAAATAGAAATGCCTGGACCCCCAATAGATACATTAAACATACGAGTATCGTTTAAAGTCTTAAATGGCCTAAGTTGCCGAAAAGACTGTGTGAATGAGAAAAAAGTGTGAGCGTTAAAAAAAAAATACGTATCAACGGAAACTAAATATATCTCGACACAAAAAATCTGGTGTGATAAGCACAGAACACACCTTTCGATTACCGATGATAAGAGAAAGTTGTGTGCGACCACTCACACCAGATTTTTTTATAATTGATTCTTTTCATAATTAAAGATTGTTAAATTTTCTTAATATAATTAAGTATAAAGCATAAGACGTTCAATGATGTAAAATTAACGGAGTGGATGATTAAGTCGAAAACGTTCTTATTAAACAATACATCTATAGGCTTATAAATATTAATTTAAAATGAAGGGATTTTGTCATGCTATTGAAAGCGCAAAGGGTTTTTGATGCTTGATTGTCTTATGGAAATGAAGGAAATCCTTGTTAGGAATTCACCCTTGAAAAATTATAAAAAAAATTCCTAATATTATTTTTTTCAAGAATCAACTCTATTAGATTATTCAAGACAAAGCCTCATCCCTGCACTCTAGTATCTCAGAATAAAGTAGATCTTTAATTTGAGTCTCACATGTTTTCAAACGATTTTTTTTTCTTTATAAGCTGAAATATTTATCGCCTGCCGAGTAAAAATGATTAAAAATGATCGAGGGACATGGGGCGTTTCTAGAGAATTTGGCTGAGGGCCACGGGACTAGCTATCCTCCGGGGGACCTGGAAAGCCCCATATTTTCTCAATTTTTCTTGGGGCAGGGAGCTTTAGGGGGGGGGGGACCACGAGCCTTCTGTTACTCCCCCCTAGTTACTCCCATGTCGAGGGATCTACACTCGCGCAGCTAGTCTGCATACTGAACCTTTAGGGACACACAGGGATACACATGCCCGCACCAGGGACACACATGGATCCACACGCCCGCACCAGGGCCACACAGGGATCCACACGCCCGCAACAGGACCACACAGGGATCCACACGCCCGCACCAGGGACACACAGAGATCCACACGCCCGCACCAGGGACACACAGTAGATCGAAAGGGACCAGAAGAAAAATATGTGTCCCTTGTGCGGGCGTGTGTATCCCTGTGTATCCCTGGTGTGGGAGTGTGGATCCCTCGATCATTTTTATTCATTTTTACTCGGGTGATAGGTTTGGGAAAAGTTTAAATTTTGATTAACAAACAAAAAAGTATTCGATAAAAGAGAGAAAGAGCTTTCAATTCGCATTTAATCACATTTTGACTTAAATCTTCCCAATCAGACAGACAGACAGGCAATAGGTTGTTGATGTTTTTCCTATTTTTCTCTTTTTTTTTTTTTTTATTTTTTGCAGAGCTTGATGTCAAATCGTTTGTTCTATGAAAATCCCAAAAAGCATACGCGCATGTGCGTTCGTGTGTATGTGTGTGTGTGTGTGTGTACGCCTTCATATCAAATTTATAGTTGCTTAAAAGACAGAGCCTGGCTTCGATAGCAAAAAGCTCTTCTTTTGCCACGTGGATGGAATTTATCACCCTATATATATAGAGCCTCTAGTATATACATTGGATCTTGTCTCCCATTACACTTTCATCGCCAACTCATCTAAACGCCCTCACACACCCACATGCACGGCTGGAAAATTACAAACGATGCTCACTTTTTTTCAAATGAATGAAAAGATTAAATCACAAGATATAAGAGAGAAAGTTTAAAAATTTCAAGATGCTCATTTTCACAATCTTCTTAATAAAGATGGATTGTTCACAGTCATTTAAAAAAGGCGTAAAAAATCAAATTTAAAAAGCTTTCGCGATATATTCATTTAAATCAGATTGTTAGTAAGTCTTGAAAATTGATTAATTCGTGAAGGGCTTTAAATAAAGTAGCACATTAGTTTGGCTTCTTTTTAGTTTAATTTTAATATACAGATGTTGACATGTGAAATTAATAACCTATTTTTTATATAATTCGCTAATGTCCGTCTGTCTGTCCGTCTGTCACGTTCTATTTGGACAACTTCCCGTTGGACTTTCGAAACCAAATTTTTTATGATTACAGAGGACTTTCAAGAGATTACAGGAAAATAATTTTCATCCCGAAATTTCTATAATTTTTAGTTATTAATTCCCAAAGTACTATTTCTCCCATAGGAAATGTATAGAGAACCATTTACTTTATGTATTCTTTGCATTTGTGATTTCTATGAACGTAAACAAATCCTCAAGCAGGCACTGGATTGGAATATATTGATAGCAATGATCAAGGTCTTTAAAATACAAAAGTTGGCCAGAAACTAGTAAACAAACAATGTTCCGGTCACAGTTTTTGATTGGTCCACGTCATGCTTGTATTTTTCTATTTGGCAGCGTTGTTGACTGCATATAACCTAGTTCACATTCATTTTGTTTTATTTGCAAAATTGTATAGTTTCTGACTAAACTAATTTCGTCCCTGCTATGTATTAATATAAACATTGCTTTATTAATAATATACTGTAAGCCTATATAAATATTTATAAATGGTTTGTTCCGAAAGATCTTTTACAAAAAGAGGAGCTCCATGACGTCACTCTCTTGGAATGGGAAAAACGTAAACAAACCGAGTTTGACTCCACCTGGTAATGATAATTTTTTTCATAATTAAGAAAAGGCGAGGGTCCGCTGCAGGCGGGCTCGAGCCAGCTGGCGGGGGGTCCAGGAGGACGAATCCCCCGGTTAGGCGCGAAGCCCACCGAAGGTTTATATAAAAAAATTCCATTTACAATCAACACATAACGAACTTGCTCATTTAAAGCTCAAGACATTGATTGGTTTTATTTAAACTTTATGCCTGTTCAGATCCTTTTTTTTTGTTGCTAATTGTAACTTAATTATAATTGTCCAGTTTTAAGTTTATTTCTTCTCCTGGGAAGTTGAATTCTAGCACAAGGCTCCATCTGTTTTTCCAGCCTCTGCTGATCCAGAGCCCTCCGATCCAATTCATTTAAAAATCAGAGAATTCCTCTCGAGAGAAATCTTCCGCCAAGATTGGACATGATACCACGCAGTGGAAAATGTCTTGTTTTTCAATTGCAGTTGCAGAGGTTACATCTGTAGTATCTTTTCATCCACCCTCACACTCACTCACACATTCATACAGTCTTTTCGGCAACTCAGGCCATGTAAGACTTTAGACCATAACCGTGTATGAAATATATATATTGGGGGTTCAGGCATTTCTATTTAAGCCATCTGGTATCCAAATGGCTTAAATAAAATCATCGGACTGCCTGGGTCCGAACCCACGACGTTTGATATAGGAGGTAGGCCCGCTATCCCACACATTTTTCTATTCTATCATATCTAATCTGGACTCTATTGCCTTCACTCCTCAATTTTCTAGACGAAAGGAGCTTAGGGAGGGGAGGGAAACTAGAGGCCCCGTTATTTGTAAATATGGTCCAGGCATTCTTATTTAAGCCATTTGGTGACTAAAAATTAATGACTTTGAAAAAGAAAGTTAATATTTATAGCCTAATAAAAAAAATCAACATTTCAATTACATAATTTCTAGAACATCCACGAATACGGGAGGGGGGGTGCCAGAAATTCCTGGCACGGAAGGCGACAACAGATCCAGAAACGGCCCTGTGAATATATGATCCATTATAGATGAAGTGACAGAAAAATTAATAGCAAAATTTTGGTCGGAATTTTCTTCATTTTCTTTTTTTAATAAAAAAAGACAAGCCTTAAACATTCTCTTTATTTGATAAATAAATTCTTTTGATAGCAAGTACATTAGATGAAAATTTTTTTTTTATTTTCCCTCTTAAAAATAAATCAAAAAGATGATCTTTTTATAAGAGCTTAATTAAAATGAACAAAACGTGCTCTATATCTCTCTTTTTTTGTTTCTCTTCAGCCAATTCAGACAGTTTGAGCGGAGAGAGGGCAATAAACATAAACATAAACATGAGAGCACACCTGGGATTAAAAGTCAATTGAAGTCAAATTGAGGTATAAAAAAGAGGATACAATGGACGCATTTATTTGATTCTTATATAAAAGCAACCCTTTTTATTTCATTTTCTTATAAAAGATTAAAATGTAACTCAACCTCACAAGTGTGGTCCCACCTTAATATATCGGCGGAAACTAAATACAAAAAATCTGGTGTGACAAGCACAGAACACAACTTACTATTACCGAAGGTGCTGTGCGACCAGTCACACCAGATTTTTTGTTTTAATTTCCCTTTCTGAAAACCAACTAGGTATTATAGGCGTTGGCTCAAAGAATCCACCTTCGGCGATGTAAAATAAATCAATAAATAAATAATATTTCATCTTCTTTCTTGGTAAATTAATTTTCAAATGATATCCCTTACCAAAATATTAAATGATAAAAGCAAATTCAATAAAAAATGCAATTTATTCGAAATATCATATGTCTTATGTTACAGATCTTTTTATTTGAAGGGATGGGGTTCAAGAAGCCATTAAAATGAGAGAGAAAATAGCTGGTCCAATAAGAAAAAATAAATTCTAATGGCCTTCGATATCATTGACAAAAATATTTATATTGATTAAACTGCAGGACATTTGCTGCAAGTTTTTTTTATAAATAAAAAAAAAAAATCTTTCTAACAGAGAAAATTATTATATAATCGACTTTCTAATGGACGAAATTTCTATTTTTGGACATTAGTTATACACACTGTATTACTTTCTCTTATCTCTTTAGAAGTTAATATATAGAGAAAGTATTGGATTCATGTCAAAAATTCGATGCCAAGATTTTGATGGATATACACGTTTTGAGGTCCCCTGAATCCAAAAAAGTGGTTTTCCCGAAATGGTCTGTCTGTGTGTTTATGGACAAAATATCTCAAGTACGAAAAGAGCTAGTAGGTTGAAATTTTATATTTAAGTTAGGCACCCTCATGGGGCTTGACACGAAGATTTTGAACAAAATCGATCAAAGAGTACTAATACTTTACTGATGTACTTTTTCATTTTTTCCATTTTCTCAAAATTCGCTCCGACGATTTTGATTAAAATTCAAAAATCAATTATCTTTTACGTAGATACTCTTTATATATTCTCATTTTGCCCTTGAGAACTCATGAAGACCACTTTACTCTTGAACTTCATAGGAAAGAGAGGAGAAATGGTTCCCATGGTATCAAAATATAAATATTTTTCTGCTTTTTTTTTTTTTTTTTAATTTATTCAAGCCCTCGGGCTTGGTGTTGTTGGTAGCGTACCTACCTTCTATGGCGAACGTCCCGGGTTCGGAACCCAGGCAGTCCGATGTTTATATTTAAGCCATTTGGTACCCAATGCCTGGACCCCAATCTATATATACATATATATATTTATAATAATCGTTATCGTCAAAGTTTTAAATGGCCTAAGTTGCCGAAAAGACTCTGTGTGAGTGTGTGTGTTAATGAGAAAAAAGTGTGACTGTTTAAAAAAAAAATTTCTATTTATTTCAATTTTATTGGTAGCCAATTAAATCGAAATAAATTTTTGTCGCATGAGCCATGATGCGAACCCGCGACCCTTGGTACAGAAGGCGAGCACACTAACCCTTACACCAAAGCCCGAGGGCATTTTTCTGCTTAAAAATTTTACATCTTGAATTCAAATGTACTGTCGGAAACTAAATATGTGTCAACACAAAAAATCTGGTTGGACAAGCACAGAACACAACTTTCGATTATACAGAAGGTAAGAGAAAGTCTTGTGGTGAATGACCAGTCACACCAGATTTTTGGCTATTTAGACTGTTTCTATTTATTTGATTTGATTGGAGCCAATTCTAGTCATACAAAATATAAATTTTAGTGCAATAGTTTTTCCCTCTTTTCTTTCGCTGAAAAATGTTTCGCCGCCCCTTTGTACTTCCCCTAACAATAGCGTTTTCAGAGAACAGCTTAGAGAGACAAAGTAAAAATTATGTTTGTCCTCCGCCCTTTACAAATAAAAAATATAAATAAACTTTTGTTTGTTAGTAATAGGCTTAAAGCCTGAGCTATCCAGCCGTTTTTCAGATTATTTTTTACAAATAAAAAATAAAAATATCTAAAAATTTATTTATATTAGGCTATTAAAGAAAAAAAGTGGTGATTTATCGCCCTGTTAAGATCTTCATTCTTGTTATTAGTTAACATAGGGTGATGCTATTTAATTTATAACCCATCTTTTGAACGATAACAATTTATACAATATGATGACAAATACAGGTCTATTATCCATTTTAGGAGAATGTTTGACATTTATCTTTTAAAAATAATCTAATCCTTTACGACTTTTAAGGCCATACAGACTTATAAACGTATTATTAATTCATATCTAGCCAAATGTGTCCTGGGATCCCAAACTCCGGTCTTTTACCCTAAATTTTGCCGATATAATTCTCTATAAACTATTAAGCACGATATTTTTTTCTGTATCAGTAATTCAACAGGGCATTCCTTTTTTTCTTCTATTTATTTCACATTTGTAAATTTGTAACTTTTCCAGGAGTACCGAGACCCGGACTCATCCAAGAAGCGAAGTCTCGTGAGAACTCCATAGTTCTATGATTCGGTGAAGGCCCTTACCTATTCCCAGTGGGAGGGGAGTAACATACGGGGCAAAACGGTTATACCGTTATATATATATATAATTTCTCTTGCCCTATAGGCTTATATGAAATATATAAAGAGAAAGTATTGTGATCATGTCGAAAATTCGAAGTCCTGATTTTGATGGATAGACATGTTTTTTTTTAATTAAACGTCTTCTTTCTTCCAAAGATAGATTTTTTTATCGATAAATCTATGTACTAAAACGATAGAAAACAAATTTTTTTTTCGATAGTGACATCTCTAATATATTATTACACAATATAAAACTTTTATATATCATTTCTATATGGTATGAACGCGTACCAACTTTTAATATTAAAAAAATCTACCCTTTTAGTTCAGAACTTCAGATCTAGCTTAACGTTTTAAGGGCCAGTGATGATTCTTTTCCCGTTCTAGATTCCGTAAATGATGAAATTTTGGCTGCTAATTGACAAAATGACAATTATTGTATACAGTATTTAATAATTATATCATATATTAAATTACTCGTAATATACTTAATTAAATCGTTTACCCCTATAAAGTCATCTAAACGACTTGTACGCTACTAAACAAAAAAATCTGGTGTGACTGGCGCACAGCACACAACTTTCTCTTACCTTCGGTAATCGAAAGTTGTGTACTGTGCTTGTCACACCAGATTTTTTGTGTCGACATATATTTAGTTCCCGACAGTACGGAACATTTGAATTCAGATGTAAAATTTATAAGTATGGGTGTTGATGTGTTCGTAGAGCTTATTCGTGGACTGTAGATAATTAAAAAAATAAAAAAATCACACTATCACAGTTTTATTAATCATAAGATTAATATTAATGGAGAAGGAAAGGAAAATATAGGGGGATTATATTTACCTAAAGGAATTCTGCCAATTTGAATTTTCTCGAATAAAACCAATTTGTAATAAAAAAAATATTAACAAAATTTATTATGATAACGAGAATTTAGATACAAAAAAATACAAAAAAAATATACTGAAGGCCAAATAGAAAGAAATGGATGGAGGTGCAAATGATAAGCCGGCGTCAGGTCCAAAGAGCAAATCAGAGGGATTATCAGAGGGCAAAAAGGGGTTATCAAAGGTAAATCAATGTGCCGATCGTCAAGGTGAAATAGATAATTCAAAAAGATTGTCAGGGAGAGAGAAAAAGGAGTCGTCGTGATAGGACTATCTGGTCTACGCAGTATATTTGGAACCGGAGAACACGAAATAGCCTAGACGGTTGATGCCAGAATGAGAGAGAGTCGCCGGACGTTGGATCCCACCTGGCCTGCACTTCCCAAGATGCAAAGCGCTTGTTGCCAACTTCTGGGTCAGTCGAACCGCGCGTAATTCGACATCTTCCGGAATCTAACAAAAAAAAAAAAAAAAAAATGGTCTGGAAGGAGCCAGGAGACGATGGTTGGTTAGCTGGAAGAAGAACATTGCATTCCTGAGAAAGGAGCGTAGTGAGTGACCGGACAATCACCCTCAAAAGACAACAAAAGTAAAAATAGAAATATATATACATGGTAGTATCAACTACAAGACAAATGTATATATATTTTGTATATATACAAAACATAGGGAGAACCTTATCGATGTCTGTATATATACAAACTACCAAGCAGCAAAGGCATTGAGCAGTTTACCTGGAAGAGGCAAGAGGAAAAAACATATATATATATAGGGAGAAACCAAATCGATATATATATACGACGTGTAGGAGGCCAAGCTTTATGTGGAACCTGCGCTACAAAATAAAACCAAAATCAATGAATAATACAATTGATGTTTGGAGTGACTCATTTCTGGCTAAGTTTTTTTTAAAAATATATATATATATATTTATACATGTGAACTCCCCCGTCAATGCCGAGGCAAAACAGGTAAGTATATATATATACATGGCGGGGAGAGGACTCATATACAAAATATATATATAAAGACGACTGTTGTATTGAACAACAAAAGAATTTAAAAGAAAAAAGAGAATATTTTCAAAGAGCGTTTAATGTTCGTCTTGAGACGGAACAGGAGCAATTCGAGAAATATGTCTTTCAATTGTTCCCTGACTGGTGCGGATTTTCACGTATCGCACCCTCCCATCCGGACCAGGTGATCTCTGCTCTACCCTGCCCAACTTATATGAAAGAGGGGACACATTGGGCTCTAAAACAAAGACCAGTTGTCCTTCAATGATATTTGGAGAGGATGTATACCATTTATACCGCTTTTGTAGTTGGACTACATATTCTTTGATCCATACCGACCAAATAGATTGTATATATGCTGTTATTCTTTGCCATCGGTCAAGACGGTTTAGAGGAATATCCATGAGATTATCATGAGGAGGTAAGTGAGAGGATGATCCAATTAAAAAATGGAAAGGAGTGAGGGCTTGAAAACAATCAACACTGTCCGATACTTGAGTGATAGGACGGGAATTGAGAATTGCTTCACATTGAATTAAAAGTGTATTGAATTCTTCGAATGAGAAGGTTGTTTTCCCTGCCACCCTTTTTAAATGGAATTTTAGAGATTGAATGGCTCGCTCCCAAAGTCCACCCGCGTGTGGATTATAAGGAGCCAAAAAATGCCATTCGATGCCTTTTTTGGTCATTTCATCGACATTTGCTTTTTCGAGTTGCGAGATGGATACTAAAGCTTTTTTCATATCCTTATCCGCTCCTCTAAATGTGGTGCCCTGATCGGAATATATGTGTCGAGGGGCCCCTCTTCGACTTACAAATCGATCAAGGGCAGACAAAAAACAAGCAGTTGAGAGAGAGGAAACTAATTCTATATGAACTGCTTTGGTAGCCATGCAAATAAAGAGTGCAATATAACCTTTGTGGGTTATTCTTCTTCTTCCCGTCATCTCGCACAGTAAAAAGGGACCAGCGTAGTCCACTCCCACTGCGGTGAAAGGACGGCTGGGAGTTAACCGGGAAGAGGGCATAGGTCCCATGAGTTGTTCGCTTGGCATGGCATTAAAACGTGCACAAATAGAACATTGATTAATTATACGTTTGATGAGATTTCTTGCTCTTGATACAAAAAATCTTCTTCTTAAAAGAGAAAGAACTTGTTTAGGGCCAGCGTGATGATAATAAAAATGCAAATATTTTATATATAAAATTGTGACTGGGCTGTCATAAGGAAGTATGACAGGATGTTTTACTTCATAGGGGAATGGGCCACGTTGTAAACGACCGCCTACTCGTAACAAACCGTCATTTTTGTCTATAAAAGGACAAAGAAATTTTAATTTACTTTTCTTAGGTAAATGTTCATTTTTGTTTAAAATTTTTATTTCTTCCATGAATTTCTCTTCTTGAGCATGCAGTAAGCAACTTATTTCAGCCTGTTTATATTCCTCAGGAGTCAGAGGTCCAGTACGGAGACAATTTGGGGCTAATCGTTTGATTTTAGCGACCATTTTCAGCATTCTGAGCCAAGACGAAAATTCATGAAAAAATGACTTTTGTGGAGACGAGACAGTAAGTATAATTTTTCTTTCTTCTTTATAGGCTTCTTCAGGGGTAGAAAAATTATCATACGAGCAGTATGTGTCCAGTGGAGGTCCTTGCAACCATTCTGGTGAATTTACAAAAGAAGGTAAGTCTAAGCCCCTGGTGGCCAAATCCGCAGGATTTAAATGTCCAGGAATATGGCCCCAAGTAGCTTTCGGTAGATTAATTTGCACTTCAGCCACCCTGTTGGCCACAAATACGTTCCATCGGGATGGTGATGATTTGATCCATGATAAAGCCACCATGGAGTCGGATAAACAAATTATTTCTTTAGGAGATTGAGGTAAGGCTTTTTGAATTAAATTAATTAATTGCGAAAGTAAAACAATGGCACATAACTCAAGTCGCGGTAAAGAAATTGTTTTTAAAGGTGCTATTTTGCCTCTGGCAGCTAAAAGAGAGGACCGAATGATATTCCCTTGTTGATTGTAGGATAATAAATACACCGTCGCACAGTAGGCCTTTTCCGAGGCATCAGCACATCCTAAAAGGCCAAACTCAGAGGTTTCTTCATGCGAGGCGAAACGAGGAATTTCAAAATTTTTTAAATAGGGCATATCATTACAATGGCCTTGCCAGATATTTAAAATATTTTCGGGCAATTTGTCATCCCAATTGAGATTTAATTTCCATACTGATTGGAATAAAATTTTTAATTTAATAGTAAAAGGCAATAAATATCCCAGAGGGTCAAAAAATTTGGCAATCTCAGATAAAAGTTCACGTTTTGTGGAGATTGCCGGCAGTGGTTGATAAAAATGAAACTTGAAATTATCCAAATTTGGGTCCCAATAGACACCCAGAGTGAGTGATGGTGGAGTGTTATCACTATTTAAATTAATGTCTGAAATTAATTTTCTGTCTTCGGATTTGATATTCAATTTGGTTAATAAATTTGGAGTATTAGACGCAAATTTACTTAACGAAAAACCACCGTCTTTTAATAAATTTGTAATTTCTTTAGAAATTTTTAAAGCCTCAGGTAGAGAGCGAAAACTCACGAGTAGATCATCTACATATAAATTGTTATTTAAAATTGAAGTAGTTAAATCAGAATAATTATGTCCATCTTGTTGAATTAGTTTTTTGATGGTGTACAAGGCGAGAAATGGCGATGAAACACACCCAAAAGTGACGGTGTTTAAAACAAATACTTTCAATGGATGATGCTCCTCTTCTCTCCAGAAAATGCGGAAAAAGTGTTTAGAATCTTCATCAAGTTCAATGCATCGATAAAACTTTGTTAAATCCGCGGTAAGGGCAATAGGATAAAGACGAAATTGAACTAAAATAATTCTAAGGTCATTCTGGAGAGGCGGACCAGGCAAAATTAAATCGTTTAGTGAAACGGAATTCGAAGTGGGTGCAGAACAGTTGAGTACCACTCGAATTTTGTTATTCTCATCATGAGTTTTAAACACGCCATGGTGAGAAATATAACATGATGTTTTTGGTGAAAGGGAGAATTTTTTTTCATTAATAAGACTCATATGATTTAAATTTATGTATTCTTTCATATATTCAACATAGGCTTGTTTATATTGTGGATTTCTTTTGAATCGTTTTTCAAGAGATAAAAATTTGCTAAGTGCAATGTGACGTGAGTGTCCTAATATTTTATTTCCATTTTTGAAATGTAGAGAAACTACGAAATGTCCATTTGGTTTTCGTATATAAGTTTTTTCAAAAAACTTGATGCAGGGATCAGTTTCTAATAATTTAGTTGATGGTACATCCTTGGGTATATTCCAAAAGGATTCTATTTGACTTGTAGAAAAAGCAGGTGATTGTAAATCTTCAGAGATTTTTGAAATATAATTAGGATTTGTGACGCACACGGAAACAATTTCTCCCGACCGATGCTCTGATTCAATTTTTAAACCTTCATTGCCATTCATAAGAATCCACCCTAACTCAGAATTGAAAGCCCTGAGGGGACCCACATTGTTTAATATTTGAGGTTTCAAAATTTTTGCCCAAACATTTGCCCCTAAAATCATGTCTATAGGGTTTGGTTCCCACACTTCGGGGTCGGCAAGGTGAAGAAATTCATATTTACGGCGAATGGATTTAGGTAAGGAGACCGATGGTAAATTGTTAATCAAAGAAGGTAAAATAAATGTGTTTACCTGATAAGAGGTGGACAAATTAAAACGAGAATAGAATTTTATCTCCATTTGACATTGACTAACAACTGGCCTTTTACCCAGTGGTGACAGAGACGATTGGCTGTACTTTCGAGGTAAGTTTAATTTTGATGCTAACTCCTCAGAGATGCAGCAAATTTCTGAACCGGAGTCAAGAAGAGCTCTTGCAGAGATCATCTCACCAGTGGAGGATTTGATGTGAATTTGTGCTGTTGGAAGAAGACAAAAATTAGACACTGATGAAAGACAAGCTATGTTTGGTTTGGGTAAGTCAGTTATTTTTGAAAACTTTTTACACAACGAAGAATGGTGTCTCGAATTGCATAAAGAGCAATTTCGTGAGAGACAAGCCTCTTCAGTGTGTTTATTGGAAAGACAATTTTTACATAATTTTAAATTTTTGACTAAATTTTCCCTGTCAACTTGACTTAAGTTAAAATATTTAAAACATTTGAACGATGAATGAGAATCGTTGCAAAACGAGCATTTTAAATTTGGCCCTTGATAACGCCAATTTGGTTTTGAGGAATCTTTTGTTAAAGTAGAAGATACCTTTTTTCCTGACACCGTTTTCTTTGTACCAGCTTGTTTGTCAACAAACCCAGGACGTAGAGACGTTGCACATTTTTCTAGAAAGTCTAAGAGTGAATTAATAGAAGGTGGGTCTTTGTTTTTGGTATCTAGGGACAAAAGCCACTGTTGATACACAGATTTGTCCACCTTTCTAAGAATTAATCTAGAAATGAAAATGTCATTCTCCGAAGGCAAATATTTCATTGCTTTCAGTTGAGAAATGACTTGTCTAAATACATCTATTAAATTTCTTAATGCAATACCATCTGAGGTGGTCATGGCAGGAAAATCTATTAATTTGTCAACCAAGTTAAAAACTATTTCTCTGCTAATATTAAATCTGTCATTTAAAAGACCCCAAGCAATATCAAAATTAGCGTCTTCAATTGCAAGAGCAGAAATTATTTTATGAGCATCCCCTTTTATACACATTTTTAAATAACTTAACTTATGAGCCTTTGAAATCGGAGCCGAGGCAATTGAAGAAGTGAATAAATTGCTGAATTCCCTCCACTTGGAAATATCTCCGGTGAAAGTTGGAAGTTCATGCTTTGGAAGCTTTATGCCGACAGGTGTTGGACTGGTAACAGGCCTATTTGAAACAGAGGCAGAAGTGAAAACAAATGACTTATCTTTTAATTTGATGGAAAGAACATCTAATTTATTAAGAAGATCATTTAGCCAAACATTTTCCTCAGGCTCTGTATCCAGTTGATCCCTTTCAGCTACTTCCATTATTTGTTCAGCGATGTTCATTAAATTGGATCTTAATTGGCTCACGAGATCTTTGCAGACTTCATATGATGCCTTGGTGACGATGTCATAATTTTGAAGACGACCAATTTCATTGGAAACGACTCTAAGAGAGCGACGAACAGTATTCAAAGTTGACATTTTAATAATTTCTATAAAAGAGAAGATGTAATCAAAACAAAAACAAATGTGACGTCACTGGTTAGTTTACCACGAGGTGACGTGAGGGCGTTGCTGGCGTAAATCGTCTGCTATTTCGCGAAAAATTCAAGATGGCAGAATTTGAAAATTTTTCACTCACCTCTCCGGCAAGCTGGCGTTTGCGCATGCGCAAAAACACAAGCTCGAAAGAGAAGAGAGAGAAAGGAAAAAATGGAAAGTAAAAATGGAGGCTCAAATTTATTCGGATCGAACGGGCCAAGAAACTGTTGATGTGTTCGTAGAGCTTATTCGTGGACTGTAGATAATTAAAAAAAATAAAAAAATCACACTATCACAGTTTTATTAATCATAAGATTAATATTAATGGAGAAGGAAAGGAAAATATAGGGGGATTATATTTACCTAAAGGAATTCTGCCAATTTGAATTTTCTCGAATAAAACCAATTTGTAATAAAAAAAATATTAACAAAATTTATTATGATAACGAGAATTTAGATACAAAAAAATACAAAAAAAATATACTGAAGGCCAAATAGAAAGAAATGGATGGAGGTGCAAATGAT
Organism: Euborellia annulipes; assembly: GCA_023213315.1. Classification (NCBI taxonomy): domain Eukaryota; kingdom Metazoa; phylum Arthropoda; class Insecta; order Dermaptera; family Anisolabididae; genus Euborellia; species Euborellia annulipes. The sequence goes on along the minus strand of JAKCPI010011946.1, from coordinate 44,211 downwards.
AAGCCGGCGTCAGGTCCAAAGAGCAAATCAGAGGGATTATCAGAGGGCAAAAAGGGTTTATCAAAGGTAAATCAATGTGCCGATCGTCAAGGTGAAATAGATAATTCAAAAAGATTGTCAGGGAGAGAGAAAAAGGAGTCGTCGTGATAGGACTATCTGGTCTACGCAGTATATTTGGAACCGGAGAACACGAAATAGCCTAGACGGTTGATGCCAGAATGAGAGAGAGTCGCCGGACGTTGGATCCCACCTGGCCTGCACTTCCCAAGATGCAAAGCGCTTGTTGCCAACTTCTGGGTCAGTCGAACCGCGCGTAATTCGACAATGGGAAAATATTTATATTTTGTTACCATGGCAACCATTTCTCCTATCTTCCCTATGAAATACAAGAGTAAAGTGGTCTTCAGAAGATTTCAATCGCAAAATGAGAATATACATTTTAAAGAGCATCTAAAAAATAATTGATTTTTGAATTTAAAAAAAAGTCGTTGGAGCAAATTTTGAGAAAATCGAAAAAAACTGAAAAAGTACATCAGTAAAGTACTAGTAATCTTTGGCCGATTTTGATTAAAAGCTTATTTTTCCGGTCCCGGGGGGTGTTTAAGTTAAATATAGAATTTCATCCTCGTAGCTCAATTCCTTCATGCTTAAAATTGAACACAGACACACCCACCCACCCACCCACACACAGACAGACCATGTCGCGAAAACCACTTTTTTGGATTCAGGGGACCTCAAAACGTGAAGATCCATCAAAATCTCGACATCGAATTTTTGACATGAATCCAATACTTTCTCTCTATATATATATTACATATATACATAGTTAAGAGAAAGTAAAAAAATCTGGTGTGACTGGCGCACAGCACACAACTTTCTCTTACCCTTCGGTAAGAGAAAGTTGTGCACTGTGCTGGTCACACCAGATTTTTTGTGTCGAGATATATTTAGTTTCCGATAGCACCTTAGTTTCAAACTTGCATTTTAAATGTTGACTGCTTCAAATAAACTATGGTTATTTTTCAAAATTTTAATCTCATATTTGGACATTTTATACACAATATAGAATCGTAAATAAATACAAAATTTCATAAGAATTGAAAAAAAAATTTTAAATGCCTAAAAAGTTCTAAAGGGGACCCCCTTTTGAATCGAAATTAACATACAAATCCCTATAGGAAATTAACATTAGGCCTATGCGAAGATAAGGTGGAAAGGGAATTTAATAAAAAGAGTAGAGAGAGACGATAATGTTTGCAAGTGAGAGAGAGAGAGAGAGACATATATGTTTTCTTTGAAACAATTAAAGACACAAATAAATTTTAAAAAAAATGGGAATTTAAATAATAATTGATTTTTAATCTAATAAAAAGAAAAAGATTTAAATTCCGTTACCATGGCAACCATTTCTATCTTTCCTATGAAGAACAAGAGTAAAGTGGTCTTCAGAAGATTTCAACGGCAAAATGAGAATATACATTTTAAAGAGCATCTAAAAAATAATTGATTTTTGAATTTTAAAAAAAATCCTTGGAGGGAATTTTGAGAAAATCGAAAAAAAACTGAAAAAGTACATCAGTAAAGTACTAGTACTTTTTGGCCGATTTTGTTCAAAAGCTTATTTTGAGCGTGTGGGAAGGTACCTAAGTTAAATATAAAATTTCAATCCGGTAGCTCAATTCCTTCATGCTAAAAATCTGTCCACACATACAGACACACGCACACACACACACACATACATACATACACACACACACACAGACCAATTTGCGGGACCCACTTTTTTGGACTCAGGGGACCTCAAAACATGTATATCCATCAAAATCTCGACATCGAATTTTTGACATGATCGCAATACTTTCTCTCCTATATATTTCATATATAGGCTAAGAGAAAGTAAAAAAGTGTGAAATTCTCAAAATAACAAACATTTTCAATATAACGTAAAGTCAATGTCTAAACAAACTTATGTAATATAATTCTAATTAAAATATGTTAATCAGCAAGTTACGAACACCATTTATGTCGTAAATTGTCAATAAAACATTCCTTATTAAACTTTCTAGATCTATATCTGCCTAAGTTAGGAATTTGACTAACAATGTAAGTTGGAACTTTGAACATCGTTTATACAATAAATTATAATCCTAGTGAGTTGCCCAATAATTCATAGGTGGTGTAAGATTTTTGAAATAGCAAAAAATTCAAGAAAGATTTCCCCCACCCCAAGGAAATGTTGAAATGACACCACTGTATCTACATAGAAAAAGAAAAGAGACGTTTTATTTGTATTTTAAAATCGTAAAATTTCTAAATTTTAAAGAATTGGCGAATTTGCTGCCGAGCCTTTTCTCTCTTCAATTAACCAAAAGTTATATTAAGACAATTATACAATTTTAAATAATACGCCTACAAGCATACATACCAAATTCTAGTTCTTTTTTTTAAGATATCCTGATCACTCAGACACACAGGCACATGCAAAAACAAACAATTTCAAAATTTCTTCTTTTATGGAATCAAGCAGACCCAAAAGTATCATAATCCTGACCTGCAATTTTTGATACGATCTATCAATATATCTTCTTCTCTTCTTAAATCATATAGGCCTAAACGAAAAATCTGAAAATTTAATATACAATATAATATATAGCCCTTTGATTTATTATAAAATAATAATTTTTGAATTCAATTTTTGTTGGTAAAAAGGCTTATATGGCTTGAGTTGCGGAAAAGACTGTGTGAATATGAGTGTGAGTGTGGATGGGAAGAGAGTGTGAGTGTTAAAAAAAAAACAACTTTTTGTTAGATTCCAAAACTACTTGACCTATATTATATTTGTTTTCAATGTTTAGAGAATTTTACGAGGGTGCTTGAAATTTTTCAAAAAATTTCGAAATGAAAAATTTATTTATTCTAAATCCACTTTGCCATTGACCCGTGGCTGACAGTGATAATGCATTAGTTTCATGTCGTTTGCATCTAGTCCCAATCGAACAAAATTTATCTCATTTGAATTACTTGGATTGTATGAGACAATAATCCTCATTTTAAGGCACCTAGGCCTTTGTACCTGTGGGGGGAGATCTTCTCCCACTTTCCTACCCTAAGAGCAGACTTCGTCAAATGTTTGAATTATTTGCGGCAAGCTGGATTCGAACCCGAGCCGTGTTGAGACTTCGGACTCCGTGGTCCACAGCCTGGCCACTTGCCTTTTCATTTGAATTACTTGCAATCGCCTCAGATGCCGAAAAGGACCTTAAACAATTATACTAACAAACTAACTTTAAAGAGAAGAAAGGATAAGAACTCACTTTGAAAAAAAAAAGAAGACAATAATGCGAGGCTCCCTAGTTAGGTGGGCAGCCCACCGAACACTCAGCTACATTCAAAGGTAAAAGAAAGTAAAAGTTAATTATCAACCTCCTACTTCCATGTGGATACCGGATGGCTTAAATAAGAATGCCTGGACCCCAATATGTATATTAAATCAATAACGGTTATCGTAAATGTCTTATATGGCCTGAATTCCCGAAAAGACTGTGTGAATGTGTGTGTGAGTGTGAGTGTGAATGAGAAAAAGTGTGAATGTTTAAAAAAAAAAAAACACCCTACTCAGAAGTTTTCAGACGAATTTTTAATTTATATACAAACAAAGAAAGTATTTAAAAATCCAACTAAATTTAATTCCATTAAATGTATTTATTTCCTTCTTTTTAAAGTAACCCCAAAAACACTCAATAAATTCGCTGATACCCCTTTTGCATATATATTTGCGCTTAACAGGTCTCTGTCCCCGTTCCTCAAGAAGAAAGAAGTAAAGGAAGAGAGCGAAAGAAGAAGCGGGGGGGGGGGGGGGAGGGGGACATCTTCAAGGTCCAGAACTTGAATAGCACTTGATGCTGAGAACGTGCCGAGAAAATGGATGCCATTTCGAGGGAATTATACATCGTAAGAGAGAGAGAGCAATGAATAGCCGACAGAGTCATCGGCCCCGAAATTTCACTCTTAAAATTATTAATTCAGAAAAGAAAAACATTTTTTTTACTTTTATAGCAGAATGTAAAAAATGACTATTTTAATATTTATTTATTCATGTCAATTTTTTTTTTTGTTCATGTGAAAAGATTTTAAATATTTATTTATTTGAACGTGATTACACCATCAGTTTTTTTTTTTATATTATCTCTCTTTTTATAATGAAAGAACACATTTAGAGCTCATTAATGGTAAATAAATAAATACTAACCCCTCCCCAGATTTTATACTAGATAATCAACATAATTTTTAATGAGAGATATAAAAGCAGGAGCTTTTGCGCGACCTTTAATAGTGCTTAAAAAGTTATTTATTTTAAATGTACTGGATTCTATTATTTGATAAGAAAAAATCTGGTGTGTCTGGTCACACAGCATACAACTTTCTCTTACCTTATTTATACGAAAGTTGTGTTCTGTGCTTGTCACACCAGATTTTTCGTGTCGACATGTATTTGGTTTCCGCCGATATATTAGAATTCAAGATGTACAATTTATAAGTATAGGATAATATTTATATTTTGTTACCATGGCAACCATCTCACCTATCTTTTCTAACAAGGGGAGTGCATAGCCTTGATAACACCGATTTGAACGAAAATTTTTTTATGTGTAGTACTTGATGAAAAACGAATTCTGTTAAAGCCAGAGAACGCCTTCTCAACGGTTCGTCTAAAAAAATGTTAAAGATTTTACCTGCATGCCTTAAGCCGTTACTAACAATAACATTTACAAATGTCGCGATGGCTAGATCGGTAGGGCGCATTCTTTATAAACAAAAAATCCCGAGTTCGAATCTCTTCTTGTGCAACTATTTTTTTTTGTGTAATTTATTTATTTATTTTTTTGTTTCAGAATATTTTTTAATATTAATAAATAAATAAAAGTTTTTTTTTTTAATTAATGGCATTTAATTTTCAACATGTTCCTTATATTTAAAGAAAATTCGAATGCTTTCTGTCAAAAATATAATATAAGGAAATATTTAATATTATACTAGAAATATATTACTATTAATTGGACACATAAAAAAAATATTGTCGTAACATGTTCAAAGTTCGGAAAATGAACGACCCAACTGTTTAAAACATAAATATTATTATAAATTTATTTATGTGTCCAATTAATAGTAATATATTTCTAGTATAATATTAAATATGAATGTTTTGAACTGGAAGATTTATTGCAGTTTTTGACCAGGGTATTATAGGTCTGTTTTTAATAATAAAAAGAGGTTTTTTTTATTATTAAAAACAGACCTATAATACCCTGGTCAAAAACTGCAATAAATCTTCCAGTTCAAAACATTCAAATTTTAATTGCACTAATCCATTTAAAAAAACTAATATTAAATATTTCCTTATATTATATTTTTGACAGAAAGCATTCGAATTTTCTTTAAATATAAGGAACATGTTGAAAATTAAATGCCATTAATTAAAAAAAAAACTTTTTATTTATTTATTAATATTAAAAAATATTCTGAAACAAAAAAAAAATAAATAAATAAATTACACAAAAAAAAAATAGTTGCACAAGAAGAGATTCGAACTCGGGATTTTTTGTTTATAAAGAATGCGCCATACCGATCTAGCCATCGCGACATTTGTAAATGTTATTGTTAGTAACGGCTTAAGGCATGCAGGCAAAATCTTTAACATTTTTTTTAGACGAACCGTTGAGAAGCGCGTTCTCTGGCTTTAACAGAATTCGTTTTTCATCAAGTACTACACATAAAAAAATTTTCGTTCAAATCGGTGTTATCAAGGCTATGCACTCCCCTTGTAAGAAGTACAAGAGTAAAGTGGTCTTCAGAAGATTTCAATGGCAAAATGAGAATATACATTTTATAGAGCATCTAAAAAATAATTGATTTTTGAATTTAAAAAAAAAATCTTGAGAAAATCGAAAAAAAAAAAACTGAAAAAGGGCATCAGTAAAGTACTAGTACTCTTTGGCCTATTTTGATTAAAAGCTTATTTTCACGCCCTAGCGGAGGTCAACACATAGTGTAACGCATAAAAGGGAACCAAATAGTACGATTATGGTACGCCACCATACCATGTTTACTGCAGACAGAAGAGTTCCCTGTTTTTTGTCTCTCCAGAAATATTTTAAAATATGAACTTGTTGCCTTTCTGCAGTAAGTAGCAAAAAGAAATAGTCCTATATTTATATATGAACCCTGTTATGCAATGGTGTGTCAAAGACCAAAAAAATTCAAAATTGAGTTAAGCGCGGAATATTGTTCCAAATGCTAGGGGGCCTATATAATTAATAGTATTTTTTATGAAATATGTCCTAAAAAAATTTATATTTAATGTTACTTGCACATTTGACAAGAAAAATTATATATAATCCAATGTAAACAAAAAACTTTATTGTTGATTTTCTCAAAACTCGATGTTTGGTCTTTGACACACCATTGCATAACAGGGTCCATATAAGCGTTTATTTAATAAAACTCTCGTCTTTGAGAGGGCTTGGGCCCCTGGGGATTTATGTAAAAACGGATTTTTTCCCTGAAAATATACATTGAAGGTAAAGATTCATTTCTTTATTTAATTTTCCACATAGTCAATGATCTTACAAAAGCTCGTAAGGGATAAATTCAAGTTTGCCAGAGTAAAAAGGCTTACTGTAACAAAATATCATTTAAATATTCCTATTATGAAATCTTCAAATAAGCGTTTGATCTCTCCCCCTCCCCCCCCCAAAAAAAAAAAATAAATAAATAAAAAATAAAAAAAATAAAAAACATATACACCCCTGACGCACCACCTCAATAACGACCGTGGCGTCTACTACAATATGGTAGGCCTTGTCCTTCGAGGATGTTTTCTTTTTTACTGTATTTATTATTGAATGATAATATTAAAACACGAGATTATAAAAAGGATAACAATTTTATTTCGATAATAAAAATAATAGTCATTTATTTATCATATCAATTTCGCTGTCAAACCACGCCCACTGCCAAGCAATTAGTTGTTTGTACTATCGGCACGTGGAGCGCCACTAATCAAGAACGCCTGGTACTTAGGCAACTCTCCCTCAGCAGGCCTTAAGTATGCCTATTTAATAGGCGAGTTCAAATATTCACGTGATGGAACTAAAAAACCTGCAGTTTTAGGATACTGAATGTTCCCTGGGATATGTAAGCAACATTTGAAATCTTTTTTATTTTTTTTATTTTGAAATTCCTATCGGGATCCCCGTTTATTTACCCGAGGTGCTTACGTGTACGGAGACACACCCTCAAACCCAACCGGCCTCTGGCCGTAGCCATCTACCGGCACCCCGTGAAGTTACATCTTTCCTATCTCTAGCTCCTCCTCCTGCTCTCGTCTCTAGCTTGTGAACTAATCCTTATTTCTGGTTCCAACCGGCTCCTTTTATCCAACCTCTTCTATGCTATGGAGGATGTCCTTCCTAGTTGAGGAGGGACTCCTCAGCACCGGCGTGTAGCCTACTCCTTTCGAAGAATGCATCACTGAGAGGGAACCTTCTTTACGTCCCTTCCACAGGACGGGATGTCACAGCAACTCCCTCTCCTCGTAGATTTGCCTGAGGGCTATTGTGGAAAGATCCTATATTCTAATCCAGGACTTGCTTGAGGAAACATTTGAAATCACACATCTACAACTCAGTGAAACCTCCAAGTGGATTACTTTAATTTCTTTTTAAATGTTAGTTCTATTTTGTGCCAAATAGAAATTGGCTACAGATTTTATTAAAAACCAATGAAAAGAAGACCAAAATTAGAAGAAATGACCCTCAAGGGGGGTCGAATGCAAGGAAAACGGAGCTGAACGATCTCCCCCCCCCTCCATGATTGTGATCATTTCTTACAAAAGATAACTTACATCTCAATTAATTCAATCACAAGAGGTGAACATCGATAAAATTATATTTTTATAAAAAAACTGAATTTTTTTTTTTATAACTTTTTCATAAAAATGATTGAATCAAGATGAATAAATTACAAGCGAGTTGATTGAATACCAACTAATATTTTATGGGCATAATCCTTTTAAGCTACGCCATAAAATATGAGTTTTCTTCAGTCTTAAAAATACTATAAAATCACCATCTAGTCGTATCTATGTCATAAAGTAGTTATATAAATGAAGATCTACGGTATATTTGATATGAAATAAAAATTAAAGAGAGGAAAAATGTGCTGCCTTTAGAGTTAGTAATGAATTCTTTTTCCGTTTTATGTGAAATAATGTGCAGAAAATGCTATTTTATTTATTTTTTTTTAGTGCATTTCCTTTCTGATCCTTCCTTTGCGATCGATGATTGAATCTATCTATCTATCTTCTATATAAATAAAAATGTAAATGTTCGTTTGTATTTAACCGATGATCTCCGAAAGTACTGGACCGATTGCTTTGAAATTTTGGCACAACCTTCCATGTGATTATGAGCGTGTTTTTATATACTTTTATTAAAAATCTTTTTTTTTCTTTATCTAAAAAATTAGGATTTAAGGTCTTTTTAGCCTACTTTTCTTTGAAATATTTATATTTTTCACACATACCATGGCACCCATTTTTCCTATCTTTCCTATGAAGTACAAGAGTAAAGTGGTCTTCATGAGGTTTCAAGAGAAAAATGAGAATATACAAAGAGTATCTAAAAAATAATTAGTTTAAAATTATATATCCTCTTATTAAATTAAGGTGAAGAAAATAAATGAAGTAAATAAAAATAACAGCAAGGATCTTGGTGCTGCTATTCTCTGTTGCCAGGGCTCCAGGGGAGCAAAAATGAAGCAGCAAAAAACAACAATAAACCATGCCGAAGGGGGGGGGGCTGGCAACTGTTTAGAGCAATAGACACCAATAATTAGCTTTTGAATTTTAAATCGATAATTACTCTCATAATTAATTAAATTATATAATTATATAATATCATTGTCTGTCTGTCCCCTGGATTCTCTACAATCATATTTTTATTTTTTTTTTCGGCCTATGCCCTACCCAGAGGCCATAGACCAAAGAATAAGTATGCAGGCCTACTCTTAGAATTTTTGATTAAAATAGGAAATATCAAAATAAAATCGAAAATATTGAAAAATGAACATAAGCAGATGCTCATCTTTGAAAAACCATTTCTTTCTTTCTTTGATTTTACATCAATTTAATTCAAACGTGGGATGGTATAAATCTCGCCTCTTGTTCTAGAGGTCTGAATGCAATTCTTGTTAGCAAAGAAATTTTTTTAAGTTTTATTAGCAATTAATTTTTAAAAAGATCTCAGAAAAGACTTACAAAAGTTAAATAAATTCCAGATATTAAAATTAAAAGTTAGTCAATTTCTTGTCAAAAATAAGAAATATATTCCTCCCTGCTCTTCTAGAAAGAGCCAGACAATTTCTTTTTATTAAAAAATAAAATAAATAAAATGTTTGGCAATCTCTATATGCCTTTAATATATATAGATTAGAGAAAATAAAAATTGTTCTTCCCAATATTTTCATTGATATAATAATAAACTTTTTTCTATTTTTCTCTCTCTTCAAATTGATTTTTTTTTTTTTATTAAAAGTATAAAAACAAATAAAAAAAATAAATTTGAAGAAAATATTTTTCTAAAAGTTATTCTTTCTAGTAATCTAATTATTACTAACAATAAAGAATTGAAGAGTGCCAACCTCCATAAGGCGTTCTTTGCCTTTAATCTAATTATAGAATGCGTGTGTGCGTGTGTCAAACGTTAACTGCAGCCCTCCACGAAAGACAATGCCAATTAATGCAGGCATGAAGCCAGCGAAGCAGGAAGGACATCAAAATGTGCTTAAATTTTTCATAAGATTATTAATAAGGAAAAAATTTCTGTTCTGTGAATTTCTTTACATTAAGAGATTTTATTTGCAGTTATCATGCCTCGGGTGCTCAGACTAATTTCCAATCCAAGCCAATTCGTCTTATTTTAGTCCTTTGACTTTGCTCTAGTATTATGTTTTAATTTCTACTTTTCATTTGAAGTGAGACTTCTTTACGAAAAACTTCGCAGAAGTTATGTAAATTGGAATTTTCTTCTGTAATGATGTCAAACGGAAAGAAGAAAAATGTAACTAGATTCGCCACATTTATACATTGAAAAGTTGAATAAAAAAATTCGTTAGATGGTCTACTAATTGAAAATTTATTTGACCAGTTTCCTATTATGAATGTGAATTTTGCATACAAGTTTCACTTCTTTAGTGATAAATTATACAATTTCCGAAATAGTTTGTATTGGACTAATTCAATTGTATTCTTATTTTTATGACCAGGGTTTGGGAAAACCCGGAAAATTTTAAAACACGGTTTTTTAAGGATTTTTTCAGCATTTAGAACCCAGTACCAATTTTAGAAGTTAAATTAATTGACACCTACAATAATTTAGAAATAATTTATGGTTTGGGACGGGTAGTGATTCCTTAATTTGGTATTAAAACATGTGGCAAAGTAAATAAAATTTAAAAAATCTGGTGGTCGCACAGCACACAATTTTCTCTTACCTTCGGTAATCGAAAGTTGTGTTCTGTGCTTGTCACACCAGATTTTTTGTGTCGACATGTATTTAGTTTCCGACAGTACGGTACATTCGATTTTCAAGATGTAGGCCTACTATAAATTTGGCAAAATATTTATATTTTGTTACCGTGGCAACCATTTCTCCTATCTTTTCTATGGAAGTACAAGAGTAGAGTGGTCTTCAGAAGATCTCAATGGCAAAATGAGAATATACATTTTAAAGAGAATCTAAAAAATAATTGATTTTTGAATTTTAAATAAAATCGTTGCAGCGAATTTTGAGATAATCGAAAAAAACTGAAAAAGTGCATCAGTACTTGTCCGTGAAATATTTTCTTCACAGACACACACACACACACACAGACAGACAGACCATGTCGCGAAAACCACTTTTTTGGATTCAGGGGACCTCAAAACGTGAAGATCCATCAAAATCTCGACATCGAATTTTTGACATGAATCCAATACTTTCTCTCTCTATATATTAACATATATATAGAGGTAAGACAAAGTAAAAATACTGAATTCATTTTTTAGGGAAACCCCCTGTTTCTGCGTTTTGAGAAAAATGAACAAAAAACCGGTTTACCGGTTTCGGTTTCCATCAGTGAGCAAACTCCACACCGGACCAAACAAATTTTATAAATATTTCTGAGAATTTATATTCTCGAATCTCTAATTCTTAACCTGTTGAATTTTTTTTAGAAACCTATTAAAATAACTTATCTATTAAAATGTATGCCAATAATTATTTAAGCAGATCCAATTATAGAAAACCAAAATGGGGGGGGGACTCTGTAGGTCCCCCTTTTGTCTTATGACACAGTCACAGGCTTTTTCCGAGAAATTGTCAAAATATTATCTTCGAATAATATTGTTAACTTTCCACCCTTCTTCAAGACAAATTGACATTTTGACAAAATTGTAAATATATTGAGTTACGGCCTTTTCATTTTAATTTCTTTTCCTTGATTTACAGTTGAAAAGAGAATCAAAAATGAGTTTCCCTAGTCAGCAATCAACTGTAATTAACCCTAGTGAAAAAACCTCAATCATTGGAATTAACGGTAAATATATAGAACTGGAAGGCGCCCTGAAATTGCAGCTGATCAGGAATGCTATAGCGTTACACAAAAGGACCTGTTCCGAATCTTTAATGTAATGTTACTAATAAGATTGTCAGACGTTATTTTTTTGTTACCCCTCTCCTTAATCGAGTAACCCTGCTAGTTGGAGATTTTATTTAGGGCTATTACCTTACTTTATTTATTTATTTATTTTTAATTTCATTTAAGGCCTTTTTCGGCAAAGGACAAAGGGAGAAGAAAATATTATAAAATGAACTGTCTGAAACTCATGATTATCAACTCCTGAGGGGGAGGGGGGTTAAAACAATGCCCCCCCTCCCGTTGCGCCGCTGGTTCGACTTATTCTTTTTCGTATTTCTTTTTAAAAGATTTGGACGTTAGACCGTTTCGGCAGCTAGCAATTTGGCTTGTTCATTTCAATATTATATGTTTATACAGTAAAGAGAAAAATGATGAATTTGTAATGAGTTTCATTTAACTCTCAATTATAATCCTATTCTCTAATTATGTTGCGTATTGTCCTTAAAACAAATTAAAATAAAAAAAATCCCCCTACGTTATCAAAAAATATAATAGAAATTAATTAAAGAAAAAAAATTCAATTTATTATTATCTTTAAAGGTGTATTGAATAATATTTTGAAAATTTTCCTCTTCTTCGTATCTAATTTCTTCTTAACGTTCCAGAAATCTTGGAGGGGTTTGTTTTCTGATTTACTTAATAAAATGCTAATGAACAATTTAATTTCATATTTAGTGTATTTATCAAAAAGTAAAGCCCATTAAAGAAAGGAAAATTTATTTTTTTAAATACAATATTACTTTAAAAAGGGTCTAAATTAATATTTTTAATTTTATTTTAATTAAATCATGTACCCTAAAACTGTGGTCAAAGTGTGTCTACAAAATTAAAAAAAACTTGTGTTTTTTTCGAAAAGGGAGCGGCCATGCTTTAAAGAAAATATAAATTTTTTACGATACCATTATCTAAACACATTTATTTATACCGACTGGTATCCATTTGATTTAAATAATGGATCCAAATACACACCCTGATTGACTTTTAAGGTTATCAATATTGACAGTGTCACTATCTTTAACCTCTCGGCCACTGACGAAGAACATGATTGACTTTTCCATAAATGAACACTGATTAGGCTTTTTGTAATTCTATTTATACAATGATATCTGTCGACACTTGCAGGATATGGTGAGATTTTATCTCTGTATCCAATTCTTTGCCATGTTCAAGAGAAATTATTTTTATATTCACTCCAAACAAAAATATCTCTGATTCTTAAATATGAAATGATCGAATTTTTCACCTTCCATTAGGTAAGAGAAAGTTGTGTTCTGTGCTTGTCACACCAGATTTTTTGTGTCGACCTATGATTAGTTTCCGACAGTAGGGTACATTCGAATTTCAAGATGTAAAATTTATAAACATGGGGAAATATTTATATTTTGTTACCAAGGCAACCATTTCTCCTATCTTCTCTATGAAGTACAAGAGTAAAGTGGTCTTCAGAAGATATCAATGAGCAAAATGAGAATATACATTTTAAAGAGCATCTAAAAAATAATTGATTTTTGAATTTTAATCAAAATCTTAGAAGCGAATTTTGAGAAAATCGAAAAAAACTGAAAAAGTGGATCAGTAAAGTCCTAGTACTCTTTGACTCGTTTTTTTTTTTCAAAAGCTTCGTGTCACGTCCCAGCGGGGTTCTTTATTTAAATATAAAATTTCAACCTCATTGCTCTTTTCGTTCTTGAGATATTTTGTTCACAGAATAAAGACAGACCATGTCGCGAAAACCACTTTTTGGATTCAGGGGACCTCAAAATTTTGACATGAATCCAATACTTTCTATATATATTGACAAATATATATATCTTATACATATAGGTAAGAGAAATTAAAAATAAACAGCTAAATATTAAGGACTTTTGACTGTAATGGAAAACCATAAAAAATCTTTTAAAAAATGTTTCTTTTAACATTTCCAAATGTTTCCTAATTTTCGCTCTAAAAAAATGAAATAAAAATTTGATACTGTTAGAAAATTATCACTTGGTTTAACTTGAGTTATTAAAGGCCGTAAATTATTTTTATTATAAATAAAATCGTAAAAATAAGCGAAGAGAATTTTTCGTCCCTCAGCCTCCGGCTATTTACTAAAATATTGAATTTATGATAGAAATGATATAAAAATTTTTATTTGCACTGATCTGGTCTGTCGCTGTTTCGTGATTTATATTTTGGTTATAAAATGAGAGAAGACTTTAGTTTTTCAGCTTCTCAGGGCGCGGCGGTAAAATAGCTATGAATTCGAATTCAATTTATAATAATAATAATAATAATAATTTCTCAACAAATGTTGATATCTATTTTTTTTTTTTTTTAAACATTCACTCTTTTTTCTCATTCACACTCACACTCACACAGTCTTGGTTCGTCGCAACTTGAGGCCATTTAAGACTTTGACGATAACCGTTACTGAATATATATTATTATTTGGGGTTCAGGCATTTCTATTTAAGCCATCTGGTATCCAAATGGCTTAAATAAAATCATCGGACTGCCTGGGTCCGAACCCGCGACGTTTGGTATAGGAGGTAGGCACGCTACTTACTACGCCAAACTCGGGGGCGTTGATATCTATTAAACTCTACGCATTCTTTCTATTAACTATTTGAAAGAATCAGGGAAATAAAAATAAATGAAAGCCGCGACTTTTTAAACATTATTAATTCCAGGTATGGGGAGAATTTGTTTTTTTCCGCTCCGAAACTCAAAATATAAAATCTGTTATTTTATGATAATTTTATATTATTATATGATAATTTAATTAATATACAGCATACCATTAGAAAAACAATTACAAGAAAAACTTACAAATTCAAAGCATCTCGCATAATGATGACGTCACTTACCTGAAAAGAGAAGAAACTATGGATTAGAAAAATTAATATTATCAGGGTATTTTATGGCTGGTAGAATTTTTCTCATGAATAAAATTGAGAAGAAAATGTAGTCAGGAATTTTTTTTTTCAAAAATATATTTTTAACAGCTGACGTTTAGCCTTGGTCAAAGCCATTTTCCGAACTGTTGAATGTCATTACATACATATTTTTGGTATTATATATTTAGTATTGAAACGTCGCTGTTAAAAAAATTTGTTTTAAAGAAAAACAATCCTTAAAAATTTCTTTCATGAGAAAATTTTTTTTAAATTTAAATTTATGATACAATAATATATCTACAGGGTGCGGTGCGGGAACTTCCTTATTTAAAAAAAAAACGATAAAACAAAAAGTTATGGAGATATCAATTATTTAAATTTTTTTTTACACACACACACACACACACCTAGTGTTTATTATTGTAATCGGACCCTAAGGCTGAGCCCCGGATCTCCTTTAACGCGCTATTTATTCACTTGCCATAAAACAGTCGATAATAAAATCCCTCACTTGGTCCAAATATTACAAACTCTTTTGATACTGTATATCAGTTGCAAGAATTTTATACTCCCCTTTCGTGAAATAACTCCCACCACACCCCAATAACTACTTATTATAAGTCTAATTAGGCCTATAACTTATTGATAAGTCCTTCCTTAACCTTAGAAATAACTAATTCAAATGGAAACGTTTCAATAAACTTTTTTTTTGTTTTGGGGGTTCCCTCCTCATTTCATTTCATTTCAAAACTACAGTCAATTAATTTTACTAAATATTAATATAATTAATAGACCTACTATTTTTTTTTTTTTTTCATCAAATATCTTTTTGATTTTTTTTTATTTCTTGATTACTTACGTACTTTAGAAAAATTTCAATTAATATTTCACCCCCAAATGAATAGAGCCGAGATGTTTTTATCAAGCTCTGCTTTTAAAAATAAAAAAAAAAAGCTAGAGAGACGGAGAGAAATTTCTCTAAAATGAAATATGGAAGAGTATTTATGGTGAATAGAACTGTGTAAATATACACTATATAGACCTAAGTATAAAAAGATAAGATACAAAATTACTTTCAAATAATTTGCATAACGCCTGCAAGCTAAATACGCCCTTTAGAGAGTTAATTGTTATATTAGGCCATATACGTGTATAAAAAATTATTATATAGGTATATAAAAAATAAACATTTTACGGCAAGAGCTTAAAAAATTATGATAACGCTAACAAAACTCGATTGCTATGAATATTTTTTATCTTTATTTTTTTTAAGAATAGGCCTATATAAATATTGAAGATTGATGAATACAGTGATGCAAACAGAGAGAGATTTTGGGGATTAGACCTCCACAGGAGAGAGAGAAAATAGTCTCAAGGGCATGAGGCCTTTGGAACTTTATTGTCATTTCAATTAATAAATGTTTTCATTTGTTTTAAATATTATTGTTGTTACGAAACTAGACAAGAATATTTCTTAAAATCTTCAAATTGTTGAGATTACTTGTCTACCTTAAAAATACAAACAAGTAATCTCAACAATTTGAAGATTTTAAATATTATTAACCACCAAAGGAGAGGTATCACTGGTGTAGTGGGTTAGGATGCAGGCTTCTACAAAGAAGATCCGAGTTCAAATCCTGGGCGAGAAGGATTTTTCATTAAATAAAAATATTTAATGCAAACAAATTCTCAAGCAAGCCCTGGATTGGAATGTAGGATCTCCCCACAATAGCCCCCAGGCAACTTTACGAGAAGAGGGAGTTTTTTTTTTTTTTTTTTTTTAAAACATTCACACTTTTTTCTCATTCACACTCACATTCACACACACATACACACAGTCTTTTCGGCAACTGAGGCCATTTAAGACTTTTTACGATAATCAGTATGTTTTAATATATCAATTGTGGGGTCCAGGCTTTTTATTTAAGTCATTTGGTATCCAAATGCCTTAAATAAAATTATCGGACTGCCTGGGGTCCGAACCCAAGACGTTCGGTATAGAAGGTAGGCACGCTACCAACTACTCCAAGCCCCTTGGGCAGAAGAGGGAGTTGCTGTGACATCCCGTCCTATGGAAGGGACTTAAAGAAGGTTCCCTCTCAGTGATGCATTCTTCGAAAGGAGTAGGCTACACGCCAGTGCTGAGGAAGTCCCTTCTCAACTAGGACATCCTCCCTAGCATAGCAAAGGGTGGATAAAAAAGAACCGGGTGGATCCAGAAATAAGGATTAGTTCACTAGCTAGAAACGAACGAAGGAGTAGGAGTTAGAGATAGGAAATAATGTAACATAATATAACTTCACGGGGTGCCGGTAGATGGCCGGTTGGGTTTGAGGTGTGTGTCTTCGAGCACGAAAACACCTCGGGTAAATAAACGGGAATCCCGATAGGAATTTCAAATAATAAATAAATAATAACCACCAAAGAATCCTGCTTAATACCAAAAACTTCCTTAAAAAAATTCCCAAAAACTAATGATTATTTTTCAAAATTTTAATCTTATATTTGAACTTATCTTATCTTATATTTTATACACAACAGAGTCCTAAATAAATACAAAAATTCATAAGAATTGGAAAACATTTTTAACATGTGTTAAAAATTCCAAAGAGGGAACAGAACACCTTCCCGTCTAATAAAACTAAAATTCCCAAGGCGGAAATAGAATCCAATCCAAAATAAGAAAAGAAAATATTTTGAAGTAGATTTATAAAATAAGATGAGAAGTCGTTTGTTTAAGAAAGAAAAATGAACAAATATCCGGGTAGGTCAAATTGCATTTTGACCAGGTCAGTAAGCAACATAAATCAATTTATTCACAATTTTTTTTACTTTCTCTTTTATATACTGTATACAGAATAGTTCCGGATGGACCGAGCTGAAGGTTGGTCTTTTTACTTTCTCTTACAAGGTCTTTATATATGAGAGAGAAAAAATATTATATTCATGTCAAAAATTCGACGGAAATTCAAAAAAGTCGGTCCCACGAAATCATCTGTTTGTCTGTCTGAGAACAAATATCTCAAACGAAAAAAGTAATATGATTTGTCTAACAGAAATAGCACTGTACAGACAGGGTCAATGTTAAGTCCCACCCATGCGTTTTCTACTTGTGATTATTTCATTATTTTAAAAAAATATATATTTTTTAACTCTTGGTTCAAACCTAGAAAATTTCCAATAAAGATTTTCATTTTCTTTTATAAAAACAATGAAATAATCACAATTAGAAAACGCATGGATGGGACATTGACCCTCACTGTACATTTTTAAAATTTGAAAAAAAAATCATTAAAGCTGTTTTTGTGGAAAGGTGTGCTTACATATAAACGATAAACGTAGATTTCCCGTTTAAGTTAATAATTGACGGTGCCAATTTTAAGTCATATAGCCTAATTTAAAAATTCATTACATTTTCAAAATTCCAATTACTGTATTTTATTTAGGCATGCCTATATAAAGCAAAATATTTTAATAGGTGTATGATTTTTTTCACTTAATTTCTTGAACTTCTCCTTTGAATACACTAGAAAAGGAAAATGGAGAGGGAGTAGGACGCAAAGCCCCGCCTACTACCTCTGACCTAATAAACAAATATGAAAAGCCATGGCGTGGGCGCAATTGGGAGTGAAGGAGGAGGAGTTTCTTTTTCTCCTTCCATTGGTGTACGCTACTGGTTGCCTAACTCCCAGGCGTTCATATGCTACCCGTCTGGTCCAGCTTGATGTTAAAATTACCCAACATTGCCAATGTGTCATCCTGGGGTAGGTGGGTGGGAGAAACTTATCGCTAAGTGTGTTGTGGTAACACAAAGGGCCTTAAATTGAGACAAGAAAATTCGTAAAAGTAATTTCGCCTTCTCTTTATTTGAATTTAAAAGCAGAATCAATATGTAATATTTTTATTCCATTGGTTTTATACTATATAGTCTAGGCCTATATTAATCTATGGATATGGAACATACATATTATAAAGAGAGAGAGAGAGAATTTAACTGAATGTATAAATCCCTTTTGGAGATTTTTTCTACGATGCAAATGAATGTCAAAGGATTATCCTGCAAAGCCTTATTGACAATGAATAATTGAACTAAATACAGGATAAATTGTTGAAAAAAAAGCTTTTGTTTTTGTCAATGCTATCTATCGTATGGAAAGGAATCTATAACTTTTTAATCAATTTTTTTTTTAAGATAGGAATTAACAAATATGATTTTTTTTTATACGGTCATTTATTATTTAATTTCTGTTTAAAAAAATATTTATATGAATGTGGAAATTGATGAAAAAGAAAACAAGAATAAAAATGTTTTTTCTCTCAACGTTAGGATATAATTGAAACATTGTAGTATTATTATTATTATTATTTATTGAATAATATTTTAAATAATACACTGATATGTTTCAAGTTTTTATCACTGAAGGTGACAGTAATATCAAAATACGTAGAAAGTGTATTATTTTACCATAAAAAACTTGAAATATATCACTAAGTAGGGGAGACTGGGGCAGATTGGCCAGGTTGGCCCAGTCGTATTTCTCAGAATAATTGGAAGATTGAAGGTTAATAGAAATGCCACCCTCCTTCTGCAAAACCACTATAACGATCGGAGCAAATTTGTATCAGTTACCCTGGTATTCCTATACACAATTGGGTAAGGCTTGGACCAATCGTCCCTAGTATTGGGCGAGGCTTGGTTCAAGCCTTGGGATGATAACAATGTACCCAGTCTTGGAAAATTCTTTGGATAACAAAAAATGGTTGGTCGATCAAAGCCTCGGGGAACAAAAATCCAGGGAGGAAAAAAAATTGTCCCTCGAGAGATTTGAACTCGATCCTTTTGGTTTTGTTCTTCATTTGTTCAATGCCTTTACGCTCTTCTACACAGTTGTTATAGTGATATGACTCTTTTAAGCTATTTGATTTGCCCGTGGGTCAATTAACCATTGGGCCAAGTCTGGGTCCAGGCTTGGTCCATTGGTGACCTCCCAAGACTCGGTTTGATAATATAATACCATTGGGCCAAGCCATGGGCGTACCCAGCGAGGGCAGCTGCCCCCCCAGAAGCAAAAAATAAAAAATAAATAAATGTTTATAAAGTGATGAAACGAAACAAAATTGGTGGATGGCGACGGGGAATGATTTTTTTGTTAGGACTCGAGGGTTTTTAGGCCTTCAATTCGAAGGCTTTTCCCTCTATATAAAAAATAGCTATGTCACAATCTGGACGACCATGATCTGCCCCCCCTGCCCCCCCCCCTAGATTTGATCCTGGGTACGCCCATGGGCCAAGCCTTAGCCCAGGCTTGGCCCAATAGTCACTACCCAAGGCTTGGCAAATGACAACTGGCCCAAGGTTCGGCCAATTGTCAGCAATGGCAATTTCTACCTGGGTAGGTTCATTTTTTTTATTTTTGCAGCTTGAAGTAAATTTGTATGAGTTGAAATGAATTGTCTTATCTACACTTTTGGTTACTTCAAGCATAACGAGTGAGCACTATGTTTAAACGGTGTAGTATAAGGATTATTTCTCCATGGCATATTAAATTAAAAACCCCAACGGCTTTGTGAGGAATACAAAATTGTTTCAAATATGGCGATGGGGCAAATGTAGCTCTTTAATAACACAATCAATTATTTTGTTATCTTTTGCATTTTAAAAATTAAATTATTACCTGCAATTTTAACCTTTTAAGGGAGAAGGCATTTGTTTTTTTTTTTACAATATTTTTTTTTATTGTTAGTCTTCCTCGAGATGAAAGTTAAATTCGAATTATGTTTGAAATTTCATTAACCTTTTAACTTTTTCCACTTAACGGAAAATGACGGATATATAATACAATAATAATCAAGTGCCAATTGAACAAAAAAGGGGGAAGGGAATTCATTTTGGAAAAACTTTTTGCTCTCTCTTCTGATAGGGAAAAAATATTTACCTCAATTTTTTCACCAAAATGAAAGAAAAATGTTTGTTTCCAGTGAGCGTGTGTCGGGGTGTGTGTGTGCGAGGGCCCGATTTAATAGGAAATCTACTGAATTATTTATGTGTGTAACTGATCACTCACACAGGCAGGGCATGGCACCAACGTCCTTTAAAAGAGAGAGAGGAGGCATTGTTTCCTCTCTCATGTTGTATTCCAACCAAAATGAAGCAAATTTTATGATAAATTTTTTATTTTTTTTTTTTATTTTAATATATCCGTATTCAAACGAGTCTTGTTTAGACTAAATATTGATCTGATTTTAAGTAATAATTTTTCAATCGCAGAAAAAAAAAATATTCTGATGAAATATTCAATACAAACAAACAACAAACGAAACGAGAATATGCAAGAAAATTTGTTAAAAAAAAAAAAAAAAAATTAAATTAAATAAACATAAATATTTATCAAATTTTGTCGATTCTAAAGAAAAATTGAAATAAATTGCATGAATACAGTAGATGTAATCAGGGGATGATCTAATAGGGATGCGTGTTCGCGGTCGATAGAATTAATTAATTAAAATGATAGACTTTTTTTAGATTTCAATATCTTAGAAAAATGAAGGAACAAATCTAATTTTAACAAATATCGAAGTTTGATATGAAATAGCCAGCCTATTCTCTTCAGGCTCATTTGTCCCTAAATATTATTTTAATGTATTTAAATTTTTAAATGCCGTTGACCCGTGGCTCGGAGAGAAGACACTAACTTCTCACGCCGGCGTCCCGGGTTCGCCTCCCGTCCCAGGCGAAAAAAATTTATTTCATTTGATTTGACTACAAATCATTTAAAATAAATAGGCATGGGGTCTAAATGGCCTTACGAGAATATGCCGAAAAAGAGCTTAAAAAAAAATTTTAATATAAGTTATCGTATCTCTTTTAAATTAAGATCTTTATTATTATTTAAATGAAAGTATAAGACTGTTAAAAGGTACAAAATTTGACAAAAAATTATTTCCCTATTTTCTAAAATTTTATATACCTGTATATAAAATATAATTAATTTAAATTGACTTTGCAGCTAAAATTGATAAAAATCTCGTCTGAATTAGCATATGAATATATAATCAATTTATTTTTTATTTTTAACAATTCATAATTGTAAAAACTCTCTAGAAAAAATTTGCTTCCATCAAAATAAATTGTCCTTCAGCCCCTTTCGAAATCAAAAGCCAGTAAGCTTTAAGAAATAGGGCAGAATGGGATAGCAAAAGGTTCAACAATTATTTAATTCTTTAATTTTAAGAAAATAAAATTCGCAATTTTATATGGACCCTGTTATGCAATGGTGTGTCAGGCGCCAAAAAATTAAAAATTGAGTTAAGCACGGAATATTGTTTCAAATGCTTTAATTAATAATATTTTTTATGAAATATGTCCTAAAATAATTTATATTTAATGTTACTTGCACAATTGACAAGAAAAATTATATAGAATCCAATCTAAACAAAAAACTTTATTGTTGATTTTCTCAAAACTCGATGTTTGGTCTTTGACACACCATTGCATAACATGGTCCATATAAATATTAGAAAATTGCTGCATTCAAAAAAAATATGAATCAGTGATGGTTACAGAAAGGATGAGGAGGGGGGCGAATTGGTGGTGTAGGGGAGGTTGAAAGGCAGTGGTGCAGAAAAGAACAATGTAATGGGGGTAGTAATGAATTAATTCCGGATTTTATCAATAATAAAACCAAAATTCTAAAATTCCTATTTATCATTAATAAAGAACTTATATAGATTATGATACATTATGATTATAATATTACTATTTTTTTTCCGTCCAAAGGGGGAGGGTATTCTCGAGCCCTCTTGTTAAACGCGAAATCGCCGGAGGCGGCGATTCGCCTATTTTTATTAACTAAATCCCTATTTATGTCACTCTCGTTATTAGATTTTCACTTATTAAAAGCTTCACTTTAACAAATTTTTAAATTGGTTTTCACTTAAATAAAAATGACATTTATTAAGACAGCAACGAAGATTTTCAACAGATGGCTACAGCCTCATCTTCAATTAATTATTTTGTGATATCAGTGATAGCATTTCACTTAAATTCGTTTCGTTAAATAGGCGATAATCATAATAAGAGGTTCGATTTTCATTAAAGTGTGCGCCTGATAAGTTTACAAAATTAGACGATGCATTTAAACTGGAATTTTATTGAAATTCAAAGAGGCCATGTCATAAAATTTCCCGTTTTTTTTTTTTTTTTTTTTTTTAGATTTATTACACTCTTAAATTAATTCAATCCCTAAGTCCAGATTGCAATTTTATATTTATTGAATTTTTGCTAGCTTGCAATATTGTTCAATTCTGCTTGAGAGAGAGAGAGAAATAAATATCCTCGTTATATATTTATGTACGGTATGGATTATATTAAAATTTAATAAAATACAAGTTACCCGAAACACAAACTTCAGCAAAGAATATATATTGATATTTATGAATCAAATAGCCAAAATAACTTAAACTTTAAAGATAAAAATAAATACACGTAGACCTATATTAGCGATCTCTTTTTTTACTTTCTCTTATTTTCATTTATTCTTGAATTCTATATTTTTGTCAATTTACAATTTTCAGGAGATAAATGCTTAATTTTTATAAAAATTGGTAAAATATACATTAGAAAATTTACAAAAAACAATCAGTCCCAATAATCTTTAATTTTTTTAAATTTAAAAATGAATTTATTGTTATTATTAATCACATATTAATTAAGAAAATTTTAAAATAAGATTAGTAGATATATTTAAAAATTATGTATCAAATATTTCAGCACTCTTGCAAAAGATGGCAGGCTTGTCTAACAAGTAAGAGCCGATATACTATTAGCCTATATCTATTTATATATTTATAGGCTTTTATAAAAGAGACACCATATATACCATGTAATAACTCCACAATCAAAACCAACAAATATATCTCTAAACAAGAGAATTAAAGTAAGAGATCTTTAAAGAAAAATTTCTTACTCATCAGGTGCCAAAATGTCTGCACCCCTTTTTTTTAAAACAAGAAGGTATCAAGTGAGTTTTTCTAAAAATTTATCCCTTCAATTCTCTTGTTAAAGATGGCTATGGGTGGTTTGGCCCACCAAAAAACAAACATAGCAACAAATTGTTAAATAAATATAACATACTAGACGCAAAGCCCCGCCTTCGGCGGGGCTTTCCGTCCAGGGGGCTGCGCCCCCTGGACCCCCCTTGCTCGCCTACTTATATACATACCGGTACATACATTTTTCCCAATTCATTTTTATAATATATAGATTATTTTAATGGTTAATTATTCATGAACTTAAGATTTTTTGTGAATCATATCCTTTCCGGGACTCTCCCGGTACACAGACAAAAAATTTACGCCGATATTTTAGAATTCAAAATGTAAATAAATAAAAAAAATCGTAAACGGGTAAATATTTATATTTTGTTACCATGGCAACTATTTCTCCTAATTTTTATTTTTTTCTTATTTTAACGGTTAATTACTCATTAACTTATTGTTATTTGTGAAACAAAACCTGTCCGGGATTCTCACTAACATACACAGAAAATTCCATCATAATTGGTTCAGTCGTTTAGGAGGAGTTCAGTCACATACACACGTACAGAAGAATTTTATATATAAAGAAGATGACTAGTCAATTCCGAATTGTGGTATGCATTGAATATCGCATCGAACAAATATAAATATTAATACATAAATCTAGAAAATTATTTACTTGAAAATTATTTTATCAAATTAATTAAAGTCCTTTCAAAAATTCTTTATAAGGTTATAATTCGTTAAATGATTATTATTTGAATTTCCTAGTAGCTTCAATAAAGGACATGACGTCAACATTTAATTATAAATCAAATATTTCTGTTCCAGTTTAAATATAAACTTTTTATTTTAACTTTAAAGAATTATCATTTATTTGAATATTTCATAAGATAAATGATAATAGCCTGAATAATTTCACACCTTTTTCTACTTAAGCTCCTGAGAACTAATAATTCTTTTATAAATATTATTAAATTTTAATGGAACAATACAGAAATAAACTCTCTCTTGTTTCTTTAGCAGTTCATATATTATTTATTATTATAAGAAACTTCTACATTAAAATTATGTTTTTCTTTTTTAAAAAAACCCTTATTCTAAGAGTGTCTCTTCGCTCGGAGAGGGTTTTAAGTTAGAGCGGTTAATCTCTTGCTATAAACATTCTTTCGGTGATTTTTGACTTTTTTTTTATCAAAACTCTAAAGAGAGTGTATTTAGAGTTTATTGCTCAAATCTTGATTTTAAATGACACTAGGAAATGCATGAGTTTAGTTATAAATATGTAAAATTTATATTACGTGCAATTCTTTCTTATTCATTTGACTAAAAATTTGAATTGAGAAATATATTTGAATTTTTTTAGCCTTGCAAATGAGAATTCTCTTCCTGACATGTCTTATTTTCTATTCAAAATTCTCAGAGTTTATGAGCAATTCGATTAGAATCTTCTAGGTCAGATCAAATTGTAACCTAGGGGACAGCGCTCAAATAAATAGGAAACAAAATCTTTAATAGAGACAAAGCTATTTTTTTTTTTTTGTAAACATATTCAAAATACTCTCTGGATCTATGATCGGATCGCTAATCCTTTTGGAAGTTCTGGATTTTTGAGATCCTTTTCAAAGGATTACCAATCTTTTAAAACTTTTTACTTTTTAATTAATATATCCTTTTGATTGTGTAAGAATAATGCTTAAAAATGTGCGAATTCCGAATTTAATTCGGCAATTTTATTATTAATACAAACTGGATTCAATTCCGGGATCGGGCAGGATTTCCGGATCGGGACAGGATTTGCGAATCGGAACAGATATGCTTTTTTTCTAAATCGATCGGATGGTCCAAACTGCCCGGACCCGCGGATCGGATCGCTAATTTTTTTAAAAGGATTTTGCCCATCCTCGATTATGATTAATTACATTATTTTAAAAATACAAAAATGTACCAAATTACATCCATGAGTTAGGATTTTAATTTTTTTAATTTCTATTTTATATCCAGGGGCATATTTGTCTTTAGAGTGCTCTTGGTTTCTAAGATCGCTTAGTTGAGTCTCCATTGTTACAGTAGGTATAATGGCTCCTTTAAGAGAAAGAATAATCATCGAGTGTCAGGGCCAAGTATAACCCCCTCCCAGGGGAATATATAAAATAAATAAATAAACCTTTAAAAAGGAGTAAAGTAGCCTTCGTATATCGAGTTTGCGACTAGGATTAATTATCCAAGGAATGTACATGGCAGAACCAATAGGGAGTTAGGAATGAATGGGTGATGAATGAATGTGTCTGGGCGAAAAAAATTTAGCTATAGATCTCCATTAAAAGATTGCTGGAGTAGAAAAAAAAATGGATGTGAAACAAATGTGAAATAATATCGATAAAATTAAATGAAAGAGGAACAAAAAAATAAAAATAAAAATGCTTTAAAATCTAGTGGTGAATACTGAATATTAAAAATAATGTCAATAGTTTTTTTGCCCCTGGCTTTTAACAAATATTCATTCAACTTTTATTTACTATATATGTAGACATGATATATTCTGTTTTTTTTTTTCGCCTGTGTTTCTGGTAATGAAGGCTTGGATATTTAATAAATCTCAATTCCCGTTGTCTGAAAAACAGAGTTTTGTTACAATAACTATCTGTCCGTGTATATTTTTAAATAAAAAGTTTAGTAGCTCTCAAAGAAATTAACTAAAATTTGAGAAATTAGCCGAAGAGTACTAGTACTTTACTAATGCACTTTTTCAGTTTTTTTTCGATTTTCTCAAAATTTGCTGCAACAATTTTGATTAAAATTCAAAAATCAATTATGTATTAAATGCTCTTTAAAATGTATATTCTCATTTTGCCATTGAAAACTTATGAAGCACACTTTACTCTTGACTTCATAGGAAAGATAGGAAAAATGGTTGCAATGTTGACAATATATAAATGATTTCTCCAGTTTATAAATTTTACATACATTTGGATACCAGATGGCTTAAATAGAAATGCCTGGACTCCAAATATAATATATATTATTAATATAACGGTTATCGTCAAAGTCTTAAATGGCCTCATTTGCCGAAAAGACTGTGTGAATGTGTGTGTGAGTGTGAGTGTGAATTATAAAAAAGTGTGAATGTTTAAAAAAATTTTTACATATCCCTCGGGCTTGGTGTAGTTGGTAGGGCGTCTCTTGTATACCAAGGGTTGCCAAAGACCCCAGGCAGTCAGATGATTTTATTTAAGCCATTTGGATACCAAATGGAATGTTTTTTATTAAAAAAAAAAAAAAATTACATCTTGAATTCAAATGTACCGTACTGTCGGAAACTAAATATATCTCGACACAAAAAATCATGGTGGGACAAGTACAGAAATAGCAAGTTGTGTGCTGTGCGACCAGTCACTCCAGATTTTTATTTTTTTGATTGAAATTTTACATTGAATTTTATGATTTCATTTGGCTCAAGAGAGGGGAAGAAATGTCATCTTAAAATGATGACGATCGCAAAAATTAAAATTAAGTACTTGTATCGAAATTTCATTGAATATACAGTAACTGTTTTTCTTTTCTAAATGTTTCTATTTGTTGTTTGTTTTCTCTTGGTTAATAAAAATCTAAAATAAAATTTTATCTACGAGCCCTATGATATAAATTCTCCCTTATTTCAAATTGATTTTTCGTTCGGCCTCATTCATATTTTATGCTTAAACTTACTTCTAATATTAAAACAAGAAATTTATGATAAATCCTCCCCTCTCTTCGTTCGGTACTTAATTAGAACTTCACTCGATTGGCACGAGGGCTTCACATTAAACTCTCACTTAAATGTTTTGAATGGGCCTATTATTTTTAATAATAACTATTATAAAAATCTGGTGTGACTGGTCTCACATCACACAACTTTCTCTTACCCTTCGGCAAGAGAAAGTTGTGTACTGTGCTTGTCACACCAGATTTGTTTTTATCTCAATCCTTTGGTCACGAAAAAATTTGTAAATATAAATTACTACTTCGCTAAGGGATGGCTGGGACTTGTTTAAAACTTGCTTATTATTCAGAATTTTTATAAACAAATTTACATTTTTTTTTTGATATATTGTATTTATGGACTCGCTAATATAAATAAATAATTAAGATTATTTTACATAAATTCATTTTTTTATTTACTCTTCTAAATGGATTCGCCATGAAACTTTCTCCTCTCTCTTTCTCTCTATTCTACACACAGTAAATACCCTTTCTTCTCTCATTACTAATTTACCAAACGACATCATAACAGTGTTTAAATTTACGAGAACCGCAAATAGTCAGGACATCTTTTGTCTACCTATTAGAATAATATCTCTGGTTCATTCCCTTTTTATCTATTCATATAATTTACGTTCCATTAATAATCATTCGTTCAACGCAAGATTACAACTACGAATCGTGTGTTTATGGAAATATAAAATGAATCAAATGGAATCTGAGAAGAACAAACAAACAGAAAACGTTTTATAATGATGTAATTATTAATGAAAAATCAAATTGTTTGGAACAAACTCCATTATTAATGAAATCAAGGCTTAGCGTGAAAAGGGGACAAGAAAACTTCGGTATTAACGAATAATATTGTAATATCAACAACAACATTGAGGATTCATTTAAATTCCTACGGATTAAAGAATTAAAAAAAAAAAAAATTTTAATCTAACAAGTAAGTACGTAAAACTCAAAGTGAAATTAAAAATTTAATCATAGCTATGTTATGTTATGCCAAGGGAAATCTTTTTATAAAAAAATTTTACTCTTTTCCAAAGAAATAGCCTTTTTAAAAATTAATTTAAAGGAAAATAGAGAAAAGAAGCACCAACTTCAAAAATAAATATTTTATTTTGAAATAGAGTAAATAAATAAATAAATTTATTTCTTTAAATACTGGAAATGTAAAGATAATAATACTTTTTCTCTCTATATATTTTATATAGACCTATAGGGTAAGAGAAAGTAAAAATAAAAATGAATAGAACCAAGGAGAGAAAGAAGGTAGTGGACAACCAACAAATAATAATAAATGTTTCTCTCCTATTTTCAGGACCTATCGTTATTTATTACCAGCGGAAAAGCCCGTCGAAGGCGGTCCCTCGCCTTAAGCGAGCAAATGCTTCAAATTTAATCTTGCTTCTTGTTTGTAAATTTTAAATTTCCCTCTCTGACTTGAAGTTTTAAATTTTCCTTTCTGACTCCGCCCACCTCTGACTCTGGCCTATCAACGGGAGAGATGGATAAACATATTACATACACTGGAAGTATTCAGTAGTAATAACATTACAATTGAGACACCTTCCTTTTCAGGATGAATAGTGAGAAAAAATCCAATAAGTCTCTGTTTAACAGAGTATGAAATTTGTGGTTTGATTACGCAAGCCCAAAAAACAAAACTCAAAGCCCAAATTATCCATTAATTAACATTCAAGGTAATTTCCTTCATCAATCTATCAAAAGCATATGCATTAATAATTAACTTCACCCATCATATGCGCACATAGAATAGATATTAATATCAACTAAATTGCCAACTAATTAGTTTTCTTGTAAATATAAAGTACTTTACTTAACTAGTTAATTTTCTTCCAGCATCTGAACAACTTGTTTTAATTTTATTAAAATCCTTTTTAGCATATTTGCATTTCAGAATCATTGGGTAATATTTTACGTGCCTTGAAAGTGCGGCGTCCGAGTGAAGTAAATGCCTACAACTTGTAAACAACACACATTAATCCTTTAATAATTCATTCATTCACCTGTATAGAAAGAAATTAGGAGTAAAGTTTTTACTTTCTCTTACCTATGTATATATGTATATATATATATAGAGAGAGAAAGTATTGGATTCATGTCAAAAATTCGATGTCGAGATTTTGATGGATCTTCACGTTTTGAGGTCCCCTGAATCCAAAAAAGTGGTTTTCGCGACATGGTCTGTCTGGGTGTGTGTGTGTCTGTGTGTGTGTCTGTCTGTGAACAAAATATCTCAAGAACGAAAAGAGCTAGGAGGTTGAAATTTTATATTTAAGTTAGGCGCCCCCATTGGACGTGACACGAAGCTTTTGAACAAAATCGGCCAAAGAGTAGCCTACTAGTACTTTACTGATGCACTTTTTCAGTTTTTTTTTCAATTTTCTCAAAATTTGCTCTAACGATTTTTTTTTAAATTCAAAAATCAATTATTTTTTAGATGCTCTTTCAAATGTATATTCTCCTCATTTTGCCATTGAAATCTTGCGAAGACCACTTTACTCTTGTACTTCATAGGAAAGATAGGAGAAATGATTGCCATGGTAACAAAATATAAATATTTTCTCATGTTTAGAAATTTTACACCTTGAATTCTAAATTACCGGTGAAAACTAAATATATTTCGACACAAAAAAAATCTGGTGTGACAAGCACAGAAGACAACTTTTGATAACCGAAGGTTGTGTGCTATGCGACCAGTCACACTAGATTTTTATACGTATATAATCTTGACAACAATTTATACATATAATAATTATTTTATCTTATTATAAAAATCTAATATTTTATGATTAAAACGAATATTATAATAAAATAGCCATACATTCTCGGGAAGATTTATTAGGAAAATGTCAAGGGAGGAGGAATAAATAAATCAAAAGATATATAAAAATTAAGCACACATTAAATGAAATATTATAATGCCCTTTTAGGGACATGCGTGTAGCCTTTTTAAAGGTGATAGCGAATTCTATCTAGAAAGAAATGAAGATGTTCTGAAAATCAGAATAGGATTTTATTACAATAAACTTCCCATTAAAGAAGAGCAGAGGAAAATATAAAAGGAAAGATAATATGATCTGATGGTGAAAGGGCAGGTTTACTTTTCTTATCAAAAGAATAAATAAAATAAATAAAAAAAAAATAGATCCTAGATGAACAACAATGCTATATATTATAATGAAAGTGACCTCGTTTTGGGTCATTTCCCTTCTCCTCTCCCTTTTCACAAATTATTACTTGGAATCTTAATGCTTGGTAGAATTGGCAAAAGGACAAATAAAAGGTTTGTTGGCCACCTCTATTTTTAACTTTGATATCAATATTTTTTTTTTTACGAAATGGAGAAAGTATTGTAATCGTCAAAATATTCGACCTGGAGAATTGGACGATTCTCGACTTTTCAGACTCCTCTGAGTTCAAAAAAAATAACGGGAGGCCTGACAACGGATTAGAGGAGCAGCCACCACGATCGATGCTGTTAAGCAATGACAAACAAAAGGGGTAGGTGACCCCGAGGAATCAGCTTGTTGAACGTCCCCGGGTAGCCATCAGAATAAAATATAACACGTCACTCAATAAGTCCCCGGTCTGACACATAGATGGCAACATTGTTGACAGACCCATCTGATTTTAGGTAGTACCAACCTTCAAACAGTAGGTGTAGGGATTTCATGGCATTCTGACTTTAGAGGTTACAGCTGTTTTACTGATAGCAGTTTTGCAATTTTCAAGACAATGCCCCGTTTCAACAATGGTTTAATTGGATGAATTACGCTTTAAATTGCTTCCCCACCCACCATACTCTCCAGATTTGCTCCCCAGCGACTACTAGCTTTTTGCAGACATGAAAAAGATGCTCCAGGGAAAGAAATTTGGCTCAAATGAAGAAGTGTTTGCCAAAACTGAGAGCAAAGTCAAATCGTTTTGAATAAAGGGGATCGAAAAGTTAGAGGAGCGTTGGAATGAATGTATCACTCTTGAAGGAGAGTATGTTGATGAATAAAGTGGAATTCCTAAAAAAAAACTCATTCTTTCTAACCGCATATTCTCCATAATTATACCTCTTAAGACAGAGGAGTTATTTAAGCCGATAAACTTTTTCGTGCATGCCCCCTAACCTGCCACTATAGACACATGATTTGTAAGACGTTGTCACGTCAAAATTTTTTTCCTCATTACTAATAGACCCTATAAATATTTTCCCATGTTTATAAATTTTGCATCTTGAATATTCTAATATATTGGCGGAAGCTAAATATATATCGACACAATAAAACAGGTGTGACAAGCAGGGCCGGAACTACGAGATTTATTAGGGGGGGCAAAATTTAATTTCCCGCCCCCTCCTTAAAATTTTCTATACAAAATTCATATCAATTTACCTTTTTTTTAGTAAATCTTCCTTTAATTGCCGCCCCCTGATACCTGCCGCCCGGGGCAGACGCACCCACTGCCCCCCCCCCTAGATCCGGCCCTGGTGACAAGCACAGAACACAACTTTCGATTACCGAAGTTAAGAGAAAGTTGTGTGCTCACACCAGATTTTTGTTAAATATGATCCTTTGAGCAGTCGTCTAACAGAAATAGACCTCGGGACAAAAATATAATAAACGCTTTATCTAATTGAAATAGCTATTAAAAAGCTCAGTCGAATAATCGCATTAGATTTTTAATATATTCATCTGTCAAAAATAAAAATAAAAACTCTTTTGATAATATGAATTCTTTATCTTATTTCTAATTCTCTAAAAATAATTAAAATTGACCAGAGGCTGCGCTTTTAGATAAACTTTTTTTTTTCTTAATTAATTTTATCAAAGCCAGAGGCGTTGGTTAAAAATTAATGAAACTTTCTTTTTCTTTTTTTTGTCTTCTTGGCCTATTTAAAATATAAATGAAGAATATTAAGAACTCTTCTGATCGCAAAAAAAAAACCGCTTGGTTTGTTGTTTTTCTTCCCTTTTTCCTCTATTATTTCTAATATTCCATTCTATACTTTAATTATATTTAATTACAATTTCCTTTTAAATTTATACTTCTGGCAAAAAAGTTTTTTTTTAACACATAATTATATTTTAACCAAAGGAGAAAAACTGATACGTTCCGTTCCCCCTCGCCCTTAAAAAAAAATAATTATACACATTGCGAATAATTAAAAGGCCAGAGGAATGGAAAAGAGCAACAGTCACCACAATCCTTGCAGTTAAGCAATGCCAATGCGGCGAAAACTCGGGATTGGTGACTCCCAGCAATTAGCGTGTGAAACGTAAATAAAACCTTTGAAACAAATAACCTAGAGTTTAATTTGCATATTTAATTTTAACAGGGGCGTATATAGAAATTTTTTTTCGGGGGGGGGGCCTGCTCTCAAAAATTTTTCTCAGAAAAATTTCGTTTTTCGCGGAACCAAAATTTTTTTCACGCGCCGTTCGCGGAACCAAAAATTTTCCCGGCTGTAAAAATATTTTACCTTTTTTTTTAGAGAGGCTAAATTTTTTTCACCCGCGGAACCTAAATCTTTTTTCATGTGCCATTCGCGGAACATTTCACTCTTTCGGGGGGGGGGGGGGCGAGAACCATTATTGTCTCTATATCCCTATAGGGTTATATGCATTTAGGAAATTTCGGGGGGGGCCAATGAACCTCTAAAAAAGGGGCGAAGCCCCCGGCTGGGTGCGATGCCCGCCGAAGGTGGACGGCGGGGCTAGTTAACTTTAAAATAGCGAATGAATATTTATATTAATAATATCCCCCCACTTTTGTGGGGGTTGAGGGAAGAAAAAAAAAAAAAAAAAAAAAAATTTATAAAGAGAATGCAGCCACTAAATATAAAGCATCTATTTTGTTAACACTCTTTATTTAGGAACGTTTCGGCTATGATGATGATGGAATGAATATTTAGTTTTCACCTTATTTACTAAAGCAAACATTTTTATCTTAATTTTTAGCTGTTACCCGAATCCATTGAGCCATCCAAATAAGATAGATTAAAAAAAATCTGGTGTGCTGTGCTTGTCACACCAGATTTTTTGTGTCGACATGTATTTAGTTTCCGACAGTACGGTACATTCGATTTTCAAGATGTAAAATTTATAAGTATGGGAAAATATTTATATTTTGTTACCAAGGCAACCATTTCTCCTATCTTTCCTATGGAGTACAAGAGTAAAGTGGCCTTCAGAAGATTTCAATGACAAAATGAGAATATACATTTTAAAGAGAATCTAAAAATTAATTGATTTATGAATTAAAAAAAAAAAAAAATCGTTGGAGCGAATTTTGAGGAAATCGAAAAAACTGAAAAAGTACATCAGTAAAGTTCTAGTACTCATTGGGCGATTTTGATTAAAAGCTTATTTTCACGGTCCAGGAGGGTACAAAACCTAAATATAAAATTTCAACCTCGTAGCTCAATTCCTTCATACTTAAAATTGAACACACACACACACCCACAGACAGACCATGTCGCGAAAACCACTTTTTACTTTCTCTTACCCTATATATGAAATATATATAGAGAGAAAGTATTGTTTGGATTCAGGGGACCTCAAAACGTGTATATCCATCAAAATCTCGACATCGAATTTTTGACATGAATCCAATACTTTCTCTCTATATATATATTACATATAAACATAAGTAAGAGAAAGTAAAAATCGAATTCAAATAATCAGGATGCAAACAATGCGCCATTGTTTAATAATTCTTTTAATTATATAACAGGGTATAAGAAAAATGTCCTATCTATGAATACCGGCAGAGGAGATTTTTTTAATTCCTCTTGAAATTCTCTGAAGTCCAAAACATTACAATTTTTTAAATGATATATAGATAGAGATCTTCTTGACTACAGTACTATCTCACCTATCCAGAACCTTTAATTGTAAAAAAAATACCATTTTTGAAGAATTAATTGTACAGAGAGCATTAAGAGCTAAAAAGTTGAGGAACAAGAATAGCAAAAAGGATTAATTGAATTGTGCCTGGATGAGGGAGTGAGAGGAGAGAGGAGAGAGAGAGAGAGGAAGTGGAGTGGCCTGAAGACGTCCCTGGCCAGAGGGTTAACTCGATTCCCATCGTCGGTGCTCTAAGTGCTTCAGGGCCGACAACGACATCAACATCGATATTTGACTACTCTTCCTTCCTTCCTTCCTAATCTACTCAGCAGGCCCGAAAGAAGCTTTGCTTCCCTCTTTCCTCACTCTACTCAAATCTACCGGCATTTTCATACCTATGTGAAATTATATCTCAATTTAATTTTATCCATCTTGATATTAAAATATTCCCAGGTGGAAAAAAAATTAGATATGTATATATTTCATGGCCTTCAGCTATATAGCTTTTGCCATTAAATATTTTTACCATTAAGTTTAATATTTATTTATTTTTTTTAGTGCGTTTTCCATCCGTAAGAGAGAATTCATATTAGAGCCCTGCACGGGTACGGGTAAGCCCGGGGCGGGTTTTGGAGGCCATGAAAAAATTACGGGCGGGTAGCAAGTCTAAATAAACGGGTTCGGGCGGACGGACATGAAAATGAAATCGGGCGGGCACGGACCTATAAAAAAAAAATACAAAAATTTAAAATATTTCTTTTTTTCCGACATCTGAGATCATGAAAAAGTGTAGGTTTTTTATTAAAAATGTATAAAAAAAAATGTATTAAATATTTTAAAATAACCAATGTTAAATTTCAAATTTATTTTAAATAAAATTATTTTATTTAAAAATTTCTAGACATTCATTCATTCGCTAAACTTTGGGCGGGTACGGGCGGGTTTGAAAAAATTTCGGGCGGGTACGGGCGGGCCTGAAGAATGATAAAAAACTACGGGCCGGACACGGGCGGGAAGTCAAAAAAAAATTCGGGCACGGGCCGGTACGGGCCAAAGAAAATCGGCCCGTGCAGGGCTGTAATTCATATTGAACTTGATTGTGTATGCCATAACCTAAAAAGGTTCTAGTTTTTTTATATATTTTTTTTTAAATAATAATTTCGAAAGTTTATTTCAATAAAAAAAAACACACCAAAGTAGTCAGATTATAGAATTGAAACTTTTACGAAAAATTCACATTCTTAGGTCATATGTGTTCAAATAATGAATGAGTAGGCAGTCTACTGAAAATTTTATTAATTAAATATTTTAAGTTTAGATTAGTGGACAGCCGACTTTTTCTTATTTCCGGGTGACGCACAAAAATATCCAAATTTACTGGTCTTATACGCACGTGACACTTCGGGTCTGTGGAAAAGATGGAGCGTTTCGTAACATTTTGATGGTCA
Organism: Euborellia annulipes; assembly: GCA_023213315.1. NCBI lineage: Eukaryota > Metazoa > Arthropoda > Insecta > Dermaptera > Anisolabididae > Euborellia > Euborellia annulipes. Next base: position 8,499 of record JAKCPI010011946.1, on the reverse strand, counting down.
TGAACATAGGCGCCGGAACTGGGGGGGGCAAGGGTACATTGCCCCCCCTGGCATCCTACAGGGGGGGGGGGGGCAGAGGGGGGCAAAATTTCTTTTTTAATTCATTTATTTTTAAAAATGATATATTTTTACTTTTGAAAAATAAAATCTTCTAAATTAAAAAAAAATTAAAAGATTAAGAAATTCATTTTTTCTAAATTTTTGATAAAATCACTACCAAATTTTTTAAAATTTTAATTTTATTGAAATTGTGATTTTATTTAAAATTTTTAAAGTTTTATAGTAGATTTATTTTTGTTTTATACTATTTAAACATTAAATTATTTTAATTTTCTAAAAAAAAATATTTTGCCCCCCCCCCTGATTCAAATTCGTTCCGGCGCCCCTGGTCATGAATCAAACTTGTACTTCCGGACGTAAAGAAGTTTCACCCTATTTTATGAACTGACAATGAAACAAAACTAGAAAAGAACTGAGAAAAAAGAAACAAGATGGCCGTTCCATTACATCTCCAACGCCATCTTGATCGTTAGATGTAAAACGCTTTGTGATTGTCTCTAAATCTGTAGGCCTATCTGAAGGCTTTACAATGAGAGGCCGAAACGTTGTATTTTATATAAGTAAACCACAGTTTACAAGAAAGGAAGTATTTTTATTCAGTAACAATAACTGTGAAAACTGTAACTCTCAAATGAATAGTTCACCCCATCTGAGTTATTTCTTTAAAGCAATTTCTTGAGTTCACTCAATGGATGTTTTTCTAAAAAATATCATTTTATCAAATCAAATATTTTTGCATGTTTTATAATTATTTTTAGCTTTACTTAATCGGATTTTATACTGCAAGAGTTTTCCAATATTCCCACTACAATGTTATTGATATGAGGTAAAATTATTAATTAAATGTTAAAATTGATTAAATAGATCAATAGATTTAATTTTTATTGAGAGAAAAAAAATGTAAATTGGTAACATACAGTAGCTGATATTCTACTCCTCGGGGCTTCCCACTCTGATGAATTCTTTTGACTCAGCGAATATTTCGAAGGTTTTTGTTATTTTGTCTTCTTATCTACGGGTATTTCTTGAGGTCAAAATTAAAATATAAACTCATTTTTGTTGATTTATGAATGATGAAGCGAGGCAACCGAACAATTTTTTGTATAGTCAAATATTTATTAATACATATACCCGAAAAAATTAAGGGTGTGCCCCCGGGAGTTGAACTACGTATCCACCAATTTGTACTCGGTGTGCCCTAGACCATAGCACGGCATTCGGGTATATGAATTCACTTAGAAAGATTTTAGTTATCAGGAGAAATTGGACTCAAATTCGGCTCCACAAATTTCTCCGTCGACCAGGTCTAAATAGAATAATTGAGACGAGCTCAAATTTATTTATTTAAATTGAATGGCAGCTAATTAAATTTAAATAAATTTTTGTTGCTTGGGTCGGGATGCGAACCCGCGACAAATAGCCAACATGCTAACCACACCAAGGCCCGGGGGTCGAAGTCCATTTAATGTTTATTATTGTGTTTAATAAAGAAAGAGTCGTCGAATGGCATGCGTTGTTTCAATTATATCTTTTAACAAAGACTTCTTTTTTTTTCTAATTCAAAGCAATTTTATTTTAAAAAGGGTCAGATTTTGACTCCTTTTTTCCTTTAAGCTATCTCGCCATTCAAAGGATAATTGGAAACTTTTTTCATTAGGTTTTCACTCAAAGTTAGGAATCGTGCCAATTGCAATCGTCTAATATATATATATATATAAATCTCTAAATTCCTTTAATGGAAAAAAAATAACGAGGACAGATATCTTTTATTTATATTTATTTTATTTTTATTTTTTTTTGAACAAAACTCGATTAACTAAATTATTGTATTTATATGACGTATTTTCTTTCTTGAAACATCCCCAACCCCATTCTCTCTTCAAATACACGTCTAATGAATAATTGAGTAAAAATAAAAATAAAAAAATCAACAGAGTTGACATTTGAGTGGAGAGATTGAATAGCTCTTCTCTTTCAATTCAATTAACAAATTATTATGAAAATTAATAACAAAAGTTGTCCACTTAGTGTCTAATTGTTATCGCCAACCAACTGTATTTTAAGACAATTAGCAAATAATTGCAAGCAACTCTAACAATTGGGGGAGGTAACAATAACATCATCATCATTAGTTTTCTGCTTTTATAAGATTACTGGTAAAAAGGCATCCAAATAAATTTCTTTTTTGGAACGAAGTTTTTTAACGTGGCTTACGCAGGGTGAATTGGGAGAAAATGTAACGTAACAAAAACGAGTTCCTAACAAAAATGCGTTCCCAGCGCCCGAGCGACAGCGGAGGAAGGCGAGATCAGCCGAAGTCTTGGCGAGGCCACGCCCACCTTCTCCTTCTCTTTATTTCCTTCTATCTACCGTAGGTTCTAGCTCCCTGGCTAGACCGAAAGCCCGCCAAAGAAGTACTTTCCGTGTAATGTTAAATAATATTCATATTAAATTATATTCTGAGTTGAAGAAAAGGCGTGAGGAACTTCGTTCCTGCCGGGGGTCCTACGACCCCAAACGTTTGCTTTTTCTAAAATAAATTACCAATGTCATTCAGAAAATCGTATCAATTTATTTTTTAACTTATATTAAAAATATCAATAGGCTATCGATAATCTTAAAGCCAAGGGGCGTTGGGTTCGGATCTCAAGCTGTCCAATCAATATTTATTTAATTCATATGGATAACAAATAATATAAATAAATGTGCCTGGACCTCCTAATATATTGTATTTAAAAAATTTGAATATTGTTTAAGTCTATATGGACAAAGATGCCAAAAATATTTATTAATAACTTAATATAAATACTGTACAACCTAAGCAGTCGAAACGTTGTACAGTATTTATATTTTTAATAAATAATTAATACAAAAATGTGGTCTATAACTGAAAATTCCCCTAATAATAATAATTAAAACCACAAAAGCTTTAATAAACACATTCGTAATAAATATAATATTTAAATTCTGACCGGGAGCATTTTAATTCATTCACGAGGGTATACCCTAAATACAACCTTAGTATTTAATTTCTCTAAATTAAATCAGATCTAACTTAGTTATTAATTAATGTCTGATTATTCTAAATACGAATCTAATAGAGAGTATAATAGTATTAGCAAAGAGGCATTTTCCTTTTAGATCCATCTGATCTTGAGGTCTGATTATGCCAATTTACCTTCCCTTCTCTTTATTCATATTATTCTACTAATCTTCTACCAAGTTAAGTCAACCATTTGGCAAATCCACAGGATTACATCAAACACATTGACTTGATGTTTAATTGCTATTATATGCCAATAAATGAGGGAATATCTAGAAATGTTTCACGTTTAAAAAATAGATATAAATACATTTTGACGTGACAACGTCTTACAATGCATGTACCTATGTATAGTGGCCGGGTAGGGAGGCATGCATGAAAAAGTATAGCGGCTTGAATAACTCCATTGTCTTAAGAGGTAATTATGTTGAATATACGGTTAGAAAGAATGATTTTTCAGCTAAAGATTTCACTATTTATTTTTTTCCTATCATTTAATTTTACCGCGCTGCGGTAAATTCTAATTTGAAAGTTTAAACACCTGTAGATTTCGAACGGTTAATCAGATCAGACCAAATGTGATGTCGATTTGTGCAGGAAGAAAAACTATAATAGAAACTCTAATAGAATGAATAAAAAAAAATCACGTGTAATTAACTTTAAAATCAATCAAAAACCTCATTTTTTAAGCAAAAGTCGCCCTTAATGGATAAAAGTTTGGCCACACCTGTCCTATATTGTTATATGAACATATTTGTTAATGAGAACAAAGTACGAGTAAATAAAAAACAATACTTTCTCTCTATATATTTCAAAATAGGTAAGAGAAAGAAAAAATAGTTTGAAGTTAGGCAAAAGACGTCACGTTAAAAGGCCACACAGCCAACACCAAATTTTTTTTCATTGGTATTATCTTGCAAATTCTTTTAGCGATAGTAGAGATTTAAAAATATTAAAATCAATTGAAAAGAATGAGAGAGACATCATTAGAAAAAGTATAAATTTTGAAAAATTTCAAGTGACACTTGAGTAAATCATTAAAGACGTAAACACGGAACTTTCTTTTTAATTTAATAACATTTCCATTTTCTATCGTATTTAAGTGTAAAAAAAAGCCTCTTAATTTTGAATCATTTGATTGATGGGCATTTCATAAAATCCTTTCTTTTTTTATTCCGCTTAAGCGATTTAACTTGGAGTTTATTTTAACACCATAATTTACATGTTCCTTTAATGTGCAACCTGTAGACTCCCTTGGGAATTTCTCACCTTTAGCCAGCTAATATCAATAAATTCAGTATTTTAAAATTATGGGTACAATCATCAAATGAGAATTGAAATTCTAAAGAATCATGAAAATTTTTTCTTTTGAAGAAGGTAAAATTGGAAGAGGGGATGTTGATTATTTTATTTTATTTTTTATAAAAAACACTCACACTTTTTCCCCACACACACACACACACACACACACACACACACACACACACACACACACACACACACACACACACACACACACACACACCACACACACACACACACACACACACACACACACACACACACACACACACACACACACACACACACACACACACACACACACACACACATACACAGTCTTTTTCGGCCATATAAGTCTTTTAACGATAACCGTATTTTTATTGAAATATATTTTGGGGGTCCAGGCATATTCATTTAAGCCATTTGGTATCCAAATAGCTTAAATAAAATCATCGGATTGACCGAACCCGCGACCCTTGTTATAGAAGGCCAGAACGCTAACCACTACACCAATCTGGACCTCTTCTAAATGAAAGATTTTAAGGAATATAAAATATTTTTTATAATATAATAATTTTAATTTTATAATATCAAACAGTAGCCTATTTAAAATTTTAACTTATTTCTAAAAATATTTAAGATTTATTTCAGATTTCTGGGGACTGATTTTAAGGATAAATTTTTTTTTTATCATCGACCCAATTTTCTCCTAAGCTTGAATTAAATTATTATTATTATTATTATCTAATTTAAATAAGATAGAAAGTTTGATCTCTATTTTTATTATAAATCAATTCCAAGACAGAAAGACATCAATAAAATTTAGAATTTTTTAGAATAACAAACTTTCCTTTTGTTATTTGAATTGAGATTGCAGCCAAAAAGGGATTGCCAAAAATGTTTCATTTTTATGGATTTGTTAAATCTATTCATATTTATCAAAAGAATATATTGCCATAACTATTTTTCAGCATTAGTACAATATATTTAATAAATTGCTTTTATTATCTTGTTTTTATTAAACTTCAATGAAGATGTAAGAGTAGCAATTATGGAATATGATGGATCCCACCCAGAAATTCTACATGATTTTTTTTACGCCCCCAGGGCGCCGTGAAAATTATCCTATACAATATATTATAATAATATTATTACTTAATAAAATATTACTCGGTCCAAAGCAAATTTGACCAGCATTTTACGTTCATGAAAGCTGCGCTTATACGAAATACGTGTCTAATTTATTTTTAAATTTATTTATTTAAACTAACCAAACCACATCAGCCACATTTTTTGCTATTAAGCGAAAAATTAAAGTCAGGAGTTTTAATTATTTACTAAATAAAATTGCAAACATAAGAGTACAGGCCGCTTCACACGGAGGGTTTTCTTGTTATATCGCATGCGATATGAGGTCATTTATGGCCGTAGCGTCTGATTGCATGGGTTTTTGGCTGATTCAGCATGTTCTATTTTTTTGCATGCCTTTTTTTCCAAACCCATGCATCGACCAATCATAGAGTCGCATTTTTCACTTCATCCAAAATGGCTGACTTTAACCAAAAAGTGAGGTTATTTGATTTTGACAGCTTATGTTTTATTGAAATATTTTATAAAAAAAAAAGATCACAAGAGGGCAACATTCTGCCAATTCCGTCAACCTTAGATTTCCAAACTCATCATGTTTGAATAAGCCCCTCCCTCTGAGACGTCTGAATATATTAAAACGTATTATTATAATTTTTGACAGCTCAAGTTTTATTCGCTGTCTGCATGTCTCATGTGAGTGCATCACACTGCTGGCTCTGCTTGCAGTGACGCCATATCGCATGCAATGTAACCTGAAAGCTCTACGTGTGAAACGGCCTTAACATAGTAACATAAGGTAGTAGGTATAATAGTAACATAAGTTTTGCCCTGAGATTTGACATGTCGCGCCCGAAACCGAAAAAGTTTCGAAACCCCTGCTCTAGATTATTCTAATTTAATCAAAAATTTTGTTAAATCTAATTAATAGAAATTTGATTGCAATCTCAGATAGTATAGTAAAAATTTGATTAAATCATGTAAGGAATAATGGGGCATTGTCCATTTTGTTCAATTGCCTAGACTGCTCCTCTTTAATCGGGCTTGCCCTGGAAAGGCCCTCTCCCACCAATTCCCAATTATCTCCCTGGAGAATATTTCGAAGGATTCCTCACATTCTATCAGGTCCTCGCCAATTAGATTTTGATATAGTCCAAGGAACCATTTGGCTCAGACAGCCAGGGAACGTCCCTTTGCTAGAGGAATACATAATCTCCATTATTATAAGTTAATAAATTCCTTCTTCTCTTACATCGAAGTGTATATAAAATTCGTTCATTATTTTGACAAGTTTATTTTAATTAATTTTGTGTGTTAAAATAAATGAATAACCATAGAGAGCTGGTCAAAAGTTTCTTGATTTTAAGCATTCTCCTAGCTGATGGAGAATTAAGATTTGTACTTTTTACTTGATAGAAATACACGTTTTAAGGTCTTCGCAACATGGTCTATGTATGTCTTGGTATCTGTGAACAAAATATCTCAAGAACAAAAAGAGCTAGGATGAAATTTTATATGATTGGAGAGATCAGAAGGATTACTCGTATTAATTTGCAGATGGTAGTGCAGGAATAAAAAATTCGAAGAATTTTATCGAGGATATTTATTTAGCATGACGACTGACATTGCAATTATTCAGTTTCGGTCAAGGTTGACCATCTTCAGGCCTGTAAACGTACGTAAATGAGTGCAAGAGTCTTAAACAGTAACCATTGTCAATTAGTCAAATGTGAATGAGGTACTTTACTGATGTTTTATTTTCTCAAAATTAGCTCTAACGATTTTGATTAAAATTCATAAGTCAAATATTATTTAGATGCTCTTTAAAAAGTCAGTAAAATTTTTTCGTGAAAATTGATTGAAGTACACTTTACTTATGTGCAAGCATTCGTAGTTCAGCACCATCTATAAAATGCAAGTGGTCAATTAAATATAGGCTATCTCATCACAAAAAAATCTGATATGAATATGACAGCACAGTACACAACTTTCAATTATCGAAGGTAAAATAAAGTTGTGTGCGTCAAGTCACACAAGATTTTTTTTTACCAGTGCCGCCTTGCTTTCGATTAACCTAAATGTGATTAAAAAGTAAATTAGAAAAATCACATTTAAATATTACTGAACGCTTTTCAATTGTTCCATAAAATATGTAAGCAATTCATTATTTTAGAGTTTATAAAAGAAAAAAAATCTCAGATTCAACAAGCGATTGATTGACATCTCATCAATCACAGGATTTGGCCAATGAATAAATAAATCTAATAATATTAATGAATTTATTAAATTCCAATATGATTTGAAGGGAGATGGGTAGCCCCCCCCCCTTTAGAAAGGCTTAAGTGGGGCAAAAAGGGTCGGGAAACACTGCATCTTTCAAATAATAGATATTTTTTTAAATAAATGGAAAAAATACAATTTTAATATGTAATTTTCACTTTCTAAAGAACAAAGAAAAATATTTACTTTCAATTTATATTTTAATAGAAAAAAAATCCTATATCCGACCGGAATCTATTTAAGAGAATCCTCTTGGTGATTGTAAAAACATATCGATCTCTCCCTTTCCGAAGTCTTCATGTTAATTTTGAATTTCATTCATTTACATCTCCTTAAGAGAAGTGCAATTTATTAAAAAGCCTTCCAAGTCACACACACACTAATCCTTAATCCAATTTTTTCCTCTGTTCGTTCCCCTTTCTTTTAATACTCCTATCAAATTTAAAAAGGAAAGATTAATGACTAGAAGAATTTGCTCTTAAGAATGCATGCTCCTGGTGAGTTTTCAATTACTATCATTTTTAAATATTTTCCTCTTGTAGCTATAATATTAACTTATAGATACAAGAATCGTTCCTTAACGCACATAAATTGTTTGTACAAAAATACAATGCATTGCTTATCAGCATAACTGAACTGATTTCTTTTAATATTTTGATTCATACTTTCCCGCTATCTCTACTCATTGTCAGTCATCTATCTATAATTTGGCGCATTGTATAAAAAGCTGATAAGCATTGCAATGT
>JAKCPI010011945.1:0-19920 GCA_023213315.1 Euborellia annulipes | reverse complement strand
CGTTTTTGGGTCAATAACCTCCGAAAATATAAAGTTTGCCACTTTTTGTTTAATAATATCTCTGAAGAAGAGAGAGTAGTTGGTTACAAGTGTTAAGTCTCTTTCATATGTCTTACGACAAGACTCCATATCATCGAAAAGTTTAAAGCAATGTGTTAAGGGAGGAGATTGTCTTCTTGGAATGTTGCTACTTAACATCCCTTTGTTGAATGGCGTGTCTTTCTCCCCTCCCCCTTCCGTTCCAGCCTGATTCATCATTTGTGCCACAACTTGTCAAAATCTTTTTAAAACTTTAAGTAGTTGAAGAAGAAAATGTCAATATATTCGAGATTTACCTACTTAACATTCTGTGAATAAAAAAAAAACATAAAAAGAAATTTAAGGGGGTTCAGGAGCGACGTCTAAACGTACTTAAAAAAAAAATCTGGTGTGACTGGCGCACAGCACACGCTCTGTTACCTTCGGTAATCGAAAGTTGTGTACTGTGCTTGTCACATCCAGATTTTTTGTGTCGATATGTATTTAGTTTCCGACAGTAGGGAATTTACAATTGAATTCAAGATGTAAAATTTATAAGTATGGGAAAATATTTATATTTTGATCCCATGGCAACCATTTCTCCGTATCTTTTCTATGGAGTACAAGAGTAAAGTGGTCTTCAAGAAGATTTCAATCACAAAAATGAGAATATACATTTTATAGAGAATCTAAAAAATAATTGATTTTTGAATTAAAAAAAAATCGTTGGAGCAAATTTTGAGAAAATCGAAAAAACTGAAAAAGTTGCACAGTAAAGTACTTAGTACTCTTTGGTCGATTTTGTTCAAAAGCTTCATTGTCACTAGGGTTTGGAAAAAACCGGAAAATTTTGAAAACCGGTTTTTCGGTTTTTCACAAAGCGGAAAACCGGTAAACTCCGGTTTTAAACCGGTTTTTTTTTCAAACGAAAATCAAGGGGAAAAAAAAAATAAAAAAATACTCAAGCAAAATTTTATAGAATTATTTTTTTTTAATAACCGCGCCCTTGCCTGCCACTCCAAATGGCTTAAATAAAATTGCCCCCAGGACTGCCTGGGATCCGAGCCCAAAAAAATTATTATTACTACTATTCTGATCCAGTCGCCCGCTTGAGGATTTGTTTACATTCATAGAATACAAAAGTTACATAAATGTCTCTATACATTTCCTATGGGAGAAATCGTCACTTTACCTTGAATTAATAACTCAAAAAATTGTAGGAATTTCCGGGACCCGAGTATTTTTCCTGGACTCTCCATAACGTCCCCTATAAGACTGCAAAATTCTTTCTGGTTTCAAAATTCCGACGGAAAGGATTATTGGCCAAATAGAGCGAGACAGACGGACGGATAGACCGACACTCCGCTATTGTTATAAAGATCTATAGATTATTTAAGTACTAGAAAAAAGGAGAAAAATATAAATAATCTATAATTTTTTTTTTATTTGTCCAAGGTCTTTTTCGGCATCTAAGGCCATTTAAACCCCATCTCCATTTATTTCAAATGATTGATAGCCAATTCAAATGAAATAAATTTTTCTCGCTTGGAACGGGAAGCGAACCCGAAACCCAAGCTACTAGAAGCTATTGTAATATCTTCTCTCTTAGCCATGGATCACGGGCTATATTTGAATACAAGTATTAATGAAGAAAAAATTTAAAAAAAAAAACCGAATTCGGTTTTTCGGGGAAAAAACATCGGTTTCTCGGTTTTTGAAAATTAGCTAAAAAACCGGTATACCGGTTCGGTTTCCACCGGTGTCCAAACCCTACGTGTCACGTCCCATGGGGGTGCCTAACTTAAATATAAAATTTCAACTTCCTAGCTCTTTTCGTTCTTGAGATATTTTGTTCACAGACACACAGACACACACACAGACACACACACACAGACACACACAAGACAGACAGACCATGTCGCGAAAACCACTTTTTTGGATTCAGGGGACCTCAAAACGTAAAGATCCATCAAAATCTCGACATCGAATTTTTGACATGAATCCAATACTTTCTCTCTATATATATATTACATATATACATAGGTAAGAGAAAGTAAAAACAAGACTATTATAAGGAATTTTTCAATGCGGTTTTTTAAATGAATTAAATTCATAAGAGATTATGGGACATTGAGCTATAATTTTTTAATGACTTATTAAAAAAATTATAGCAATTAATTTTTTTGTTATCAAGCAAATACAAAAAACAATCAGTCCCAATAATCTTTAATTTTTTTAAAATTTAAAAATGAATTTATTGTTATTATTAATCACATATTAATTAAGAAATTTTTAAAATAAGCTTAGATGATTTATTTAAAATTCATCTGTCAAATGAGTTCAGCATTCTTGCAATAGATGGCAGGCTAGACTAACAAACGATCGCCAAATGGCCTATATCTGGCCTATATTTATATATTTTTATGCTTTTATAAAAGATACATAATATATAATAACATTTATAAAGTATTTATTGTTAAAAGATCAAAGAAAAATCAACCAAATGCATTAAATATTATTAGCTACCATTCTGACATCTCTTGGCAAATTTATGAATTACTTGATATTTTGATATTTAGGCATACTTTTTATGACACACAACGCCATCTTAGCGGGAAAAACATGCGTAACACCTTCGCTCCCGAGGCCCCTTAAGGCAATCAGGTTAAAAATTTCCACCTAGAGTCGTCAATCAAGTATATCGATAAAGCGAATATATATTTATTATTTTATTATAAATAAAGAATCAAAAAACGAGAATATGTTTTTTTTTTAAACCCTTCTCGGCTACAGAGGCCATTTAAGGGCGATTTATATAATTGAAAATAAATAGTATCGATGGATACCGTGGGGCGTTCCACACTCTGGTGGCTCGGAAAGAGAATAAATATTATTGATCGTTTTACTAAATTCAAGAAGTAGGCCTAATATATAAAAAATATGGTGTGACTGGTCTTACCTTAGGTAATCAAAAGTTGTGTTCTGTGCTTGTCACACCAGATTTTTTTGTGTCGGCATATATTTAGTTTCCACCGATATACATGGATTAAAATTCGAGATGTAAAATTTATATGGGAAAATATTTATATTTTGTTACCATGGCAACCATTTCTCCTATCTTTCATATGAAGTACAAAGTGTGCTTCAAAATATTTCAGGGACAATGAGAATAAATATTTTAAAGAGCATCTAAAAAATAATTGATTTTTAAATTTTAATCAAAATCTTTGGAGCAACGGAAAAACTACATCAGTAAAGTACTAGTACTTTTTGGCCGATTTTGATCAAAAGCTTATTTTCACTCTCCAGGAGGGTGTCTAACTTAAATATAAAATTTCAACAACCTAGCTCAATTCCTTCATTATTAAAATTGAATACAGACACACACAGAGACAGACCATGTTGCGAAAACCACTTTTTTTTGGACTCAGGGGACTTCAAAAAGTGCATATCCATCAAAATCACGACTCCGAGTAATTAAAGAAGATCTTGGTCAGTTTCAAGATAAATAAATTGCAAGTTTCAAATAACTCGCATGCATTTTTCACACTTCCCACCCACTGCAATAAGACATAATGGAATAAAGCAGGGGTGTCAAACTCAATTAATACACGGGCCTGTTCATGCAAGATTCACGCGGGCCACATCACATTTACAAATTAAGTGAATTTAAGGTGCGCGTCTCGGGGTGATAATTTTGGGAGTTTCCAGCGGCCACAATTTTGAAGCTATCGACTACGAAATTTTTTTTTAATTAAAGCTATTTAAAATATCTACAACTTATAGAAGCCCTTTTTTTGTTTTTCGAAAAAATACATTTTTTTTTAGATTAATCGCATTAAATAAAAGATATTTTTAAAAAAATCAGCTCTATATCTTATAGATAATTAAATTAGTAATCATTGTGTTGAAAAATAATTATTCTTTTACCCTTAATTAATTAGCTGGAATCTTTCAAATGAAATGGAATAAATCCCTTGTATCCCTATGGGAAAAACTAACGCCATCTCTTGCCGCCTAGAGTAACTCGGTAGTCAATCGTGTTCTAACGGCTTTTCGAGTCGCGCACCTTAATGCTAATAATTATAAATGCTAATTTTGACGCTAAATACTCGTATTGTCCTACTTTCATTTACACAAATCTGTAACTTTAAAAACCGGGCGGCACCGCAGAGTAATGGAGCCTGCATCAAATCTTAATATTAAATTTTTTTATATTTCCGTTGTCTACGAAAATTGAAAGTATTCATTTTATTTAAAATCATAATATTTTAATCAAAATTTATAATTAATAGAAGGAAGTAAGTGAAACCTCTTTTAAACATATTTCCAACATCTGTAATAATGATGAACGAATAAAAACGGATTCATAAAACAAAATTAATAAGAGTGAATTTATTAAATGAAACGAGAGGGCCTTCTTCAAAGGACATGCCATTAATCTCTCTCTCTTACTCTGGCTACTACAGAAATTAAAAAATACAAATAGATATATTAATGAAAAATTAGAGAGTGAGTGTCATTTTAACGAGCAACGAGAGGGAGAACTAAATTGATCATAAAATAGACAAGCAATTTATTATTCAGCTCTTGTGATGAATGAGACGAAAAATTTAAAAGAAAAGAGTTGGAAAATTTTTTTTATCTAATTGAAATTTAATTACACTTTCCGTTAGTGATTTTTTTTTTAGTTAATTGTTAACAATCAAATAGCGTGTGAAAAAGATTATCTATCTTGTTTATTTATTATTAATATAAAAAAAAAAATTAAAGTAATCTTGAGAAAGAGAAAATGACAAAAAAGAAATGTGGGTGTACTAACAAGAACAAAAGAGAGAAATGGAATGACGCTTTAAGGCTGAACGCACGCCGATTGAGCAAAACACAATTGGGCATGATTTGACATCATTGAACAAAATGTTTTGTCATTGAACGTTTTTGCTCAATGGCAAAACATTTTGTCTAATTAGAAGAATTCAATAGCAAAATGAGAATATACATTTTAAAGAGCATCTAAAAAATAATTTTTGAATTTTAATCAAAATCGTTGGAGTGAATTTGGAGAAAATCGAAAAAAAAAAAACTGAAAAAGTACATCAGTAAAGTACTAGTAGGCTACTCTTTGGCCGATTTTGTTCAAAAGTTTCGTGTTCTAGGGGGGGGTGGTACCTAACTTAAATATAAAATTTCAACTTCATAGCTCTTTTCGTTCTTGAGATATTTTGTTCACAGACACACACACACAGACAGACCATGTTGCGAAAACAACTTTTTTGGATTCAGGGGACCTCAAAACGTGTACATCAATCAAAATCTCGTCATCGAATTTTTGATATGAATCCAATACTTTCTCTCTCTATATTTTAACATATATATAGAGGTAAGAGAAAGTAAAAAACATTTCCAACTTAAAGGTTTTATGAAAATCTCTTCACAAGTATATGAGATATGGCGGAAAATGTAAATATAATATACTGTATTAATAGTAACCTGAATTTGGAACTTCTCTAAGGGATATTCGTAGGTACCGGTATGTTAATTTAATTTTATAGCTTTTAAGTTCCTATATAGATTTAATTCATTTCGCATTATTAAATTATATTATTTTAGAAAGGACGGAGGGGAGTATTTCAGAATAAATTTTTACCCTACTGGTGGATGAAGCATGAAAAATCTGGTGTGACTGGCGCACAGCACACAACTTTCTCTTACCTTCGGTAATCGAAAGTTGTGTACTGTGCTTGTCTCACCAGATTTTTTGTGTCGACATGTATTTAGTTTCCGACAGTACGGTACATTCGATTTTCAAGAAGTAAAATTTATAAGTATGGCAAAATATTTATATTTTGTTACCATAGCAACCATAGGAGAAATTCCTATCTTTCCTATGAAGAACAAGAGTAAAGTGGTCTTCAGAAGATTTCAATCACAAAATGAGAATATACATTTTATTGAGAATCTAAAAATTAATTGATTATTGAATTTAAAAAAAATCGTTGGAGCAAATTTTTGAGAAAATCGAAAAAAAACTGAAAAATTGCATCAGTAAAGTACTAGTACTCTTTAGCCGATTTTGTTCAAAAGCTTCGTGTCACGTCCCATGGGGGTACCTAATTTAAATATAAAATTTCAACCTCCTAGCTCTTTTCGTTCTTGAGATATTTTGTTCACAGACAGACAGACAGACACACACACACACAGACCATGTCGCGAAAACCACTTTTTTGGATTCAGGGGACCTCAAAACGTGAAGATCCATCAAAATCCCGACATCGAATTTTTGACATGAATCCAATACTTTCTCTCTCTATATATTAACATATATATAGAGGTAAGAGAAAGTAAAAATGAAAATTCTTTAGAAGCTGTGACCCAAATGTCAATGAATGTCCCCTCTCTATTGTGGATTTGAAATTAACTATCTTATTACTAACTGAATTGTTTTGATTGGTTCCTCCATTATGACCTTCCTTTATCCCTTTTGACTTGCATGCAGATTATTCTCTTTCCTAATTACCACCAATTCAGCACACAATTTAAATCCATCTCATCGATTCTAAAGAGCTTTCCAATCTTCAATTTCCCTATCATCATATTGAATCTCTCACAAGTCAAATATCATACGCGTACAAATGGCCTACAGTATTTTAAACAATTATCTTTTTTTTCTAAAAATTAAAATGAATGATAATTTAAAATATAAATAATAATAAGTAAATATTTTATATTAGAGATAACAATAGGAAGATTAAGTAAATATTTGCTTGGAGTTTTTAAATTTAATTTACTATTTTATATCTCGGGTTTTTTTTTTTTTTGTATAGATGGAATAAAATGAAAATATTTTGAGAAAGCTCAAAAGAATGTCTATTAAAGAAAGAGTTAAGAGTTAATTGAGAAATATTAAAATTATGCAAATCTGATAAAATAAAATTGAAATTAATGTTAAAAAATTCTAGTGTGACTGGTGAGATAGTTCATAACTTTTTTACCTTCGGTAATTGAAATTTGTGTTCTGTGCTGGTACACCAGATTTTTTGTGTCGACATATTAGAATATACATTTTAATCTAAAAAAAATAATTGATTTTTTTGAATTTTAATCAAAATTGTTGGAGCGAATTTTGAGAAAATCGAAAAAAATTGAAAAAAGTACATCAGTAAAGTACTAGTACTTTTTGGTCAATTGTGATTAAAAGCTTAGATTCACATATATCGGGTCATTCAAGACACAAGCAAGTTCTCATTCACACTTACAATAACACATACAGTTTAATCAAAATCGGTCAAAGAGTATTAGTTCTTTACTGAGGTACTTTTTCAGTTTTTTTCGATTTTCTCAAAATCGCTCATGATTTTGATTAAAATTTAAAAATCAATTATTTTTTAGATTCTCTTTAAAATGAATATACTCATTTTGCCATTGAAATCTTCTAAAGACCACTTTACTCTTGTACTCCATAGAAAAGATAGGAGAAATGGTTGCCATGGTAACAAAATATAAATATTTTCCCATGTTTATAAATTTTATTACATCTTGGATTCAAATGTACGGTACTGTCGGAAACTAGATATATGTCGATACAAAAAATCTGGTGCGCCAGTCACACCAGATTTTTATGATATATTATTGTATTTATTTAAACACTGTAAAATTAGACTTGCCTCTCAAAAAACTGCCATAAATTTGAGAGTATTGTTGTTTATTCAGCTTCACGCTCCTATCAAAGGATTAATTAATTTTTTCTTTAATCAGATTTTATTATCTACTATTAAATAGTGGAATTTGTGATAAGTATTTACACTCTATTAACTATTCAGATGAAGGGAATTATGATAAAAACACAATTTAATGTATAATGAAATTAAATGAATGCGAGCTATTTTATTAGCCAATAATTTCCATTGGAATGACTTTTATTCATTTGCTATCAAAATTGTTTAAATATTTAAGATTTATATACAGTATTTGATTTAAAAATAAAAAAAATTTACATGTATTGTATAATTCTGAATAGATAATAATAAATGGTATGCAATTTTTTTTTTGTAATTGATATCCATAGCAATCAAATTCCTCGACGATCACAAACGAAATTCTCAATCCTTTTCTCTATAGTGACAAACCAGATTAAATATTTTTATAGTAAAGTGGGGGAAGGTGGGGGGTGGTAGGAACATCCGGACGATTAATCCCCACCCCTCTCTCTCCACCACTAATTAAATATATTTTTAAAATGATAAAACCAAGTCCTTAGCAAGGTGGAACCTTGTCCCGTCTTGAAATTCAAAAAAATATATAGAGAAAAATAATAAAATTTTAAAAACTTTTATGTTTTTCAAAATTTATTAATTTGGAGAATGGAGGGGGAATTATAATACCTATAAGAGACTGTAATATGTATATAATTCGTCAATAAGACAATTGTTTAAGTCATTGGATTCGAATCTGTCATACTAATTTCTTACTTATTGTGATCACTGGATTATTTTTAAGAGTTTACAGTCACAAAATGAAAGGAAACATTTGTTTGAATCCATCAAAACTCACAACTAAATCTAGAGAAGAGATATGCCTTAGCATAGATTAGGAACCGACCGGATATTCGGTTTCGGCCAGTTTCGGAAAAAAATCCTGGTTTCAGCCGTAGTTTCGGTTCTGAAAAGATGGGATGAGACTCGAATGCAAAAAAAGTAAAAAGGTCAAATTATTTGCACTTGGGGGGGGGGGGGGGAGGGAATTGAGGAAAAAATTTAGTCTCCCTAAAAAAAAAAGGTAAAATGATATGAATTTTTTATAGGAAATACAAGTTTCGATTTCGGCGGAAACTAAGATTGAGGCCTAAATTCGGTTTCAGCTGAAAATCTTGTTTCGTTTGGGCCCAGTATTGATTATATTTTTATTTAAAGGTCTACTAATTTTTATATTGCAATATTTTATTTATAGTTTTATCTTAACGTTGCACTGGCCACAAAGAAAAGAGGAACGATATAAAAAAAAATTAGGGCAGATTGAAATTTTTTTCTTAATTCTCCTATAAAAATATTGATAGCCAATTTTCCATCCTATATATTTTTATATAGCCTAATATCTAAAAATTAAAATTTTCTTATTTTTGCGGATCAATTGATTTATTAACAATAATAATATTTTATTAGACAATAGGCCCATAAATTGTTAGTTTCTGATTGTCCGCCTGTTCTTTGAATATCTCTCTCTCTATGATTATTCAAAATTAACATTAAATCTAATAATTTTTTATTTTTCACTAGATAAAGATAAAATAAAAAAAAATTGTTTATATATATTTAAATATTTGATCAACCATTATTAATGAATTAAATGAAATGCCGTTGTTTAACGAACAAAGTAGAAAAACAATAAAAAGGAATTGAAATAAAAAATTTCATTTTGGTGCATTAAATCATTATTTAAAGTGGATTTATTTTAATCAAATTATTTAATTCTAAATATAAAATTGTACATCCTGGATGTCCATTGTATTCGGTCATCTGACAGCAAAATAAATGTATTTGATTAAATCTATCTCCAAGACCTTGTTTTATTTTTTTGTTCCATTGTTGTTTGTTGCAAATAAACAATTAACATATGTTATTATTTAAAAGTTCAATAATATAAAATTTTATTTGATTTGAAATTTATTAACTCTATACTCAGAAAAGACTCAGAACGATTCCGCTTATAACAAAAAGTCCTCAGCAAATACATTCGACACCATTTGTCATTTCAGCTGTGAGACTTTTTTTGAGAGCAAAGTGCTGATGATTATTCATTTTAAAGATGATTATATGTAATCGTACCACTTACAATGGCAGTGGAAACTTGTCTGCCTCCGCGCGATCGTAGATATTCTATTTATATTAAAGTGAAACTTTTATTTGATGGCCTCAAATTTTTTCGCTCTTCTATCAGCATGTCGCGTTACAGGCCGTGACGTCAAAAACCATGACGCTACAAGCCATGACGTCACAAGCCGTGACTACAAAAATAGGAAAGTTTTTTTTTTTTTTTTTTTTCTTTATTTTTCTGGCCGTTAGCCTCCGCCATTCAGCCATCCAAAGTTTTACAAAATATACATTATAAAAAATATACATATACATATTACATTATATAAAAAGACATTATACAAATAATATACAGTTTATAAAAACACTTCTATCAAAATTAATAGGAAAGTTGAAATTTAATATATAATATATGACGAATTATAAAAAAATAATTGTGAGATTTAATTATTCAATTATTAAATTGGTAAAATATAATTTTTAAAATAATTTAAAATGATTCAAATCTCCAATTACTAAACAAATATTGTTCTCAGTTTTTAACATGCCTCTATTGATTTCCCATTTTCCAATTATTAAGTTAAGATTAAAAACGAGATTTTAATACCCTTAATTGAATAATTATCTGAAAATTTTCAGTTAAACGCTTTCGATCCGAAAAAAAGTTTCACTTTCATCGTGGTTTCATAAAACCACACAATGATTTTTATTTTAAAACCAAGATATGATATATTTATGTGATTTTTAAATGACAGAGCATTCGACAGGATTCTATATCCGGCTGTACTCAATTATATTCTAACATAGTTGTGAGTATCCATTTTTGTTGCCCCCATGGTCTTCAGGAATCGAACTCAGGATCTACAGCCTTTCTGGGACATCGGTGTGCTATCCATTGCACCACATGACCTTGACCTTCACTAAAAAAAAACTCACTTCCCCCATGGGGGCGCAACTTTAAGTTAACCGTGCATTTTTCTAACTCTCTTTTGTTGGTGTAGGTCGAGGGTCCGGTGGCCTGGTGCAATGGTTAGCACACCGATGCCCCCGGAAAGACTAGAGGTCCTGGGTTCGATTCCCAGGGGCCATGACGCTCTTTGCCCATCAACAAGAAGAATACTCGTAATCATGTTAAATATATGACTAGTCAAGTCCGAATCGGTATTTTTAATTTTTTTGAAATTCATATTGACCAAAAAAGACTAAAATAAAAGGAAAACTTTTATTTTTTGTCAAAATAAATCATTAAATCAAAATTTGTTTCCAATTATCGAAAAACTGTCAGAGCACAAGCAAGTCAATCTTAAATTTGTCCAGTTAAAGAAATAAAAGGGAGCGAGAGAAAAAAATTGTAAAACGAACAAAATCTTATTGATGTGGTCTGCACAAACTTGTATTATTGTTTCCAATTACCTAAAACAAACATCTTCTCTAGTCGAATAATTGCTTAAGCGTTACTTAAAAGAGAAAAGCAAAAAGGTTAATTTCTAAATGGAATTGGTAACAGCAGAGTAACTAATAGCCCAGGTGCTGGGGGTAGTTGAGTAGCTATCCAAAATGTGAGGACCGAATTCCTCCAATGGCCAATTCTTTCATTTATAGCCTTGTGAAACCTCACATATATTCAATAATTTCGAATCCGCCCTCGGGCTGGGCGTAGTTGGTAGCGCACCTACCTTGTATTGAAGATCACCATCTTTCACTTAATTTTATTTACCGTGAAAAAATAATTTTTTTTTTTTACGTTTTTTTTTTTTTTTTTTTTTTTAAACATTCACACTTTTTTCTCACTCACACTCACAAACACATTCACACTGCCTTTTCGGCAACTTAGGCCATTTAAGACATTTACGATAACCGTTATTGATTTAATATACATATATGGGGGTCCAGGCATTCTTATTTAAGCTATTTGGTATCCAAATTTTTACGTTTTAAAATTAACAAATGAAGAGTCAACTAAATCTGGTTATTGTCAATAAGAAAAAAATACTAAGAAAAATAATGGTAAGATAATACGCGTGAGAGTTAGGCAACCGGTAGCGAAAACGAATGGATGGATAAAAAGAAACTCCTCCTCCTCCAATCCCACTTGTGTCCACGCAGTGACTTTTCATAGTTTTCTGTTAGGCCAGAAGAGATAGGCGGGGCTTTACGTTCTATTCCTTTCCATATTTCTCTTTCTAGTGTATTGAAAGGGAGGAGCTCCTCTCCTTGCTTCTCTAATGTCTATCATCCCTTACACTTCTGGTTGCCTAACTCCTAGACGTACTGATTAAAAAAAAGATGATCCTTTCGTAATTGTCCGATCTAATTTGTACGTATAAATATAATTGACACTTTTTTGTGCTAGCCAAAAGAATTTAGGACTGTATTAAGTAAAAAATCTGATGTGACTGGTCGCACAGCACACAACTTTCTCTTACCTTTGGTAAAGGAAAGTTGTGTTCCGTGCTTGTCACACCAGATTTTTTTGTGTCGAGATAAACTTAGTTTCCGCCGATATATCGTCACTTGCATCACGTAGTGACGTATCTCAAAAAAATTAAAAATTGAGATATAACGGATATGGTGTTCTTTACATTATCACAAAGTGATGAATCTGTATTTCCATGTTTTTTCGTATTATTTAGGTTTTAGGTATCTCAACATTTAATATTTTGAAACACCACGAACTGATGTATCTATTTCCTAAAAATTGATAGAAATTTAGATACGCCACTACGTGATTGAGACGACGATATTAGAATTCAAGATGTAAAATTGCCCCCGGGGCTTGGAGTAGTTGGTAGCCTGGCTACCTTCTATATCGAACGTCGCCGGTTCGAACCCCAGACAGTCCGATGATTTTATTTAAGGCATTTGGATACCAAATGACTTAAATAGAAATGTCTGGACCCCCAATAGATATATTAAACATACTGAGTATCGTTAAAAGTCTTAAATGCCCTGAGTTGCCGAATAGACTGTGTGAATGAGAAAAAAGTGTGAATGTTTTTATTAAAAAAAAAAAAGATGTAAAATTTAGAAGTATGGGAAAATATGTATATTTTGTTACCATGGCAACCATTTCTCCAATCTTTCCTATGAACTACAAGAGGAAAGTGGCCCTCGGGGCTTGGAGTAGTCGGTAGCGTGCCTACCTTCTATACCGAACGTCCCGGGTTCGGACCCCAGGCAGTCCGATGATTTTATTTAAGCCATTTGGATACCAGATGGCTTAAATAAGAATGCCTGGGCCACAAATAATAATAAATATTCATAACGGTTATCGTCAAAAGTCTTGGATGGCCTAAGTTGCCGAAAAGACTGTGTGAGTGTGAATGAGAAAAAAGTGTGAATGTTTAAAAAAAAAAGAGCAAAGTGTACTTCAAAAAGATTTCAATGGCAAAATGAGAATATACATTTCAAAGAGAAACTTAAAAATTTAATTGATTTTTTGAATTTTAATCAAAATTGTTGGAGCGAATTTTGAGAAAATCGAAAAAAACTGAAAAACTACATCAGTAAAGAACGTGGTGCAATGGCAAATACACGTATTAAACTCTGGATGGATAAGAATGGACGAGATAGAACTCAATAAAACAAACGCATTAATATAAATAAATTTAAGAATATAAGAATAAGAATAAGAATAAGATTTTTATTGCTTGTGAAAATTACAATCATAGCAAGGAGTTGAGTATCATACATATATATCATATACATTAATACATAGATTAGTTTTAATAATAGCAAACAACACGTTGAAGAAATATTAGAAAATAATACAATTATATTAATACATAATATAGACTATATAAATATCATTAAAATATCATTAAAAGGGTTCTCCTTAATTTCAATGAGGACACCAAAAAAAAATAAAGGTCGTTAACTTTTTCGTAATTGTCCAATGTAAAAATTTCAGGTAGTTGCATATCGTTTGCTTCAGAGATATATTTGTTTAAATATTTCTCTCTTAAACTTTTAAAATAATTGCATTCACAAATGAAATGTTGGAGAGAGTCTTTTTTATACTCATTGCATATTTTACATGTATTCTCTGGGTTAAAACAGTATTTTTCCAATTTGTAAATTATTCTAGAGGGTTTACTATAGTTTACTAACCGAACTTGGGAAATTAGTCTTAATTTATTGATGTTACATTTAAATCTCAAGTACTCTTCACCACCAAAAGACAAAACTGATGACAATCTATAATTTATATTAAAAGTACTGTTCAATGTAAATTCTATGTCTCTACTTAATAAATTATTTTTAAATGATATCAAAATACTGCTTTTACTTTTTTCCGCTCCAACCATATCACCATCTAGTAAATATTCATGGCCTATCATCTTAAGTTTATTATAAAGGGAATTTATCCAATTAAAAGGTAGATTATTTTTATTCATCAATTCCAGGAGTCCCATAAAGCACAATTTCGGCAGTCTATCATCTGGCATTTTTAGTATGGTAAACCACCAACTAACCATTCTTTTAAAGATCTTGAAATGGGTATGTAAACGCCCTGTCTCCAGTCGCACATACGCATTAGGAGTATTACGTGACAGATGGAGCAGTTGTTTGAAATAGGATAATTGACCCCTTTCAATGTGGTCAAAATAGGCGCACCCCATATTTCAACCAAATACAGAAGGACGCTTTCAGCCAGAGAGTCATAAAGAGAACATTTGGAATCCCAGGTATCTGATCTTACATTTTTTAAAATATTAAAGACTGAATTCTTCGCAGTATTAAATTTAGTTAAAAAGAATCGAATAGCTGGATAAAATTTAGCAGAAGAGCTAAAGGGTACTCCCAAGTAATTAAAGGTTTTTACCTGTTGAATGATTTTATTTGAGTAATACAGGTTTTTCTTAAATGGACGCCCTCCTTTACTAAACTGGATAACATAGGACTTGCCAGTATTCACTTCTAATGAATTAATCATACAATATTCTTCAAGTGTCCTTAGCGCCTTCTGCGCATCAGCCCAAGTAGATGACAACAGAACTATATCGTCAGCATACAAAATCATAGACAGGTCCCTTTTTCTCAAAATACTAAGGCCTCTTACATTAGCCTTTGCAAAAAATTCAATAATATCGGAGATAAAAATTGCAAAAAGCAAAGGGCTCAATATCTCTCCCTGCAAAAGACCCTCAGTGACCTGAAATTCCCTTGATCTCTCATTCTTACATGAGACGCTCATAGTTGCACCATCATACATCCTCATTAACAGTCTCAAAATCTTTCCATTTAGACCTATGTCATACAATTTTTGCCACAACTTTTGATGTGATATCGAGTCAAAGGCGCGTTTTAAGTCAATAAAAATTCCATAAACTTTCGCACCACATCCTTTAAGTTGCAAATTTATAGCCGACGAAAGGGTAAAAACAGCATCTCTACATCCTCTACCTGACCTAAAGCCCATCTGTTCTTCGGGGATGATACTTAGATTTTCTGACCACTCCACAAGCCTCTTGTATATTATTGATGTAAAAATCTTTGAAATAGTATTAAAAATGGCAATTCCTCTGTAGTTAGATGGATTCTCGGGTTCACCCTTTTTAAATAGTAAATTCATTTTGACATTATGCCAGTTTTTGGGAAAAATTTCCCTATCAAATATGTTATTAAATAGATTTAACAAGTAATGATGCCATGAGGGCGTAAGATACTTAAAACATTCATTAGGAACTAAATCAAATCCTACTGCCTTATTATTCTTGCTGTCATTTATACTTTCCAGCAATTCGGTTAAAGTTATATCTGAATCGAGTATCGGGTGCAAGACGCCAAAAAAGACTGGATGAACCTCCAATTTTGGAGGAAACAAGGAGGAATAAAAATCCTCCCATCTACTCAAACTTATGGGACAATCACTTTGCTTCCTCGGCCGAAAACGTTTGACAGTCTTCCAAAACTCCGAAGCATTTCTTATATTTGCAAAGGCGAGTCTCATCTTATCAAAAAATTCCCTCTTAGTGTTTTCAAGAAAACCCTTATAATCCCTCTTATTTGCCAAAAATGTACATCTTAGTTGCTCATTTGATCTATCTTTCTGCCAAATTCTATAATTTGCATTTACCAATTTCTTCAACTTGTGACATTCTTTTGTAAACCATAAGTTTTTACAATTAGAAATATTATTTCTATGTTTTACAGAAATAATCTTAGATTCATACATAGCATTTAAAACAGTAAAATAAAAATTACAGTAATTCTCTTCTAGTGACTCACTATTAAAATAGATATTTGAACTTGAGTGTAGAATAGAGTTGAAACGAATAAAATTCTCTTGGGTTCTAATGATGGAGTGTATCGGATATTCATGGGAGGAATTTTTTCTAATAGAGTTAGACGGTAATTTAATCACTATTTCACTAAAAAGATGATCCGACACATTAGCGACATTCAATACCCTAAAATCCAGAATAAATGGTAATAAGTTAATTGATGCCCATACTAGATCAATTACACTGCATCCTCTTTCTGATATATAGGTAAAATTTGCCGGAGAATCTCCTGCAGATCTTCCATTACATACGAATAGGCCCAAGGGTTCCATTAAATCTAATAAAGGTACCGCTCTTTCGCTAATCACCGTATCACTAGTTGATCTCTCACCCGACAGCAGCGAATTCTCAAAAGGTCCTCTTCAAGGTCATTCATTCCTCCAATTCTGACGTTAAAGTCACCTCCAATAATTATAAGGGAATCCTCATAAACATTTACCAAATCAGTTAATTCATTTTCAAATCTTTTAAAAGAAATTTCATCATCCTTTTTAGGTCTAAAATATACAGAACCAAGTAACATTCTATAACACTCTACCTTACAAGAGAAAAATAGCCAATTTCTGTTTTGATTGACTATGTTAATTTCAGAAAATATATTTTTTTCCAAAAAATCACTAGCCCTCCACTAGGTCTACCCTTTCCGGGTTGTTTAGTAGCAGGTACTGAAAGACACTCAAAGTCACTTAAAAAACTAGGTACACTAATATTTTCAGATACAAGCCAGGTTTCACAAAGACATATACAATCTTTATTTAATAAAGAACTTTGCTCTTCAGTTGACAAATGAAAAAGATTCTTAAATCCATTTATGTTCCAAAAACCAATATTTAGCGTGGTGTTTATAAGTTTTTTGAAGGTGCGGGTCCAGCTCTAACAAAATTTAAAAGGGTATTTTTTTGTTTATTAAACCGTCTTCGTTTCTTTGCGGAAGTTGCGCTTCTTATCGACGCATCTGTATCATAATCCGATTCAGGTTCCGATTGCTTAGTCTGGGTGGGTTTGCTAGATTTATCCTTAAATATATTGTAATCTGAATTCTTTAATATTATATGAGGTTTTGAGTTTTCATCCCTTTTTGCCAATAGTTTGCCATTCCTATACCATACATATTTCAGAAGGCCAGCTGATCGAAGATCTCTCCCTTTCTTAAACAGACTATATGTATAATTTCCCATATCTTCACCTATGTAAATTGGTCGAGTTGATTTAAAAGTTTCCTTTAAAGCATCTACTCTGCTTTTACACAATTTGAGGAAGGAAAATTTATCGAATACGCTAATAAAGTCAACAATCAATGAAGATTGAGAGATATTATAATTATTTTTCAACCAGTAACAAGTATCGATTCTTCTTAAATCTGGTTCAAAACCAACCGTTTCGCTAATCTTAAGAAAAACATCTTTAGGATCGATTGCGTCCTTATACGGTATATTTCTAATTCTTATTTTAGTATATTTAATATTCTGTTTTAATTCGAAAATAAAATTATCTCTTTCTTGCAATTCCTCTTTCAATAAATTATTTTCTTTTTTTAAAGCATGGAACTCTTTTTTTAATTCCGTAAAAACAGATGATATTTTATTATCCAAGGATATTATAGAATTATTAATACTTTCCTTGTCGGATTTGATTGCTTTGACATCCACGAAGAGTTCCTCTAGACGCTCCACAAATGATAACGGCAGGCGAGTCTCCCCCTGTGCTGCGGCTCCCGCTCTCCCTTCGTCACCACTCATATTAAAATCGGATTCGTACAAGAATTTTATGTTTTATAATAAGCAAAAATATTATATTTATTTTTAATCTAAAGGTAGGAAGGGCAGAGACAGGAAAGGGTCAGCTTCACACTGCAGCGGGCCGACAGAGTGTCTAACAGGGAGGGGGGGGCCCCTGGAAAAAGTTTTTACTCACTATTAATTATATGTAGGTATAAATAAATAAAATCATAGAAGAAGGCAACCTCTATAATAATGGATAATTAATTCTACGAAGAGCCGATAAGAATCCTTTCGTTTTTTCTTTCTATACAATTTTAGGCAAATTGAAAAAAACAAAAACAACAAAATGACAACAAACCAAGAGAGCAGGGGTCAAACCGTCTTGCTGAGTGTATAAAAATTCACTTCCTCGAGAGATGGTGAAAAAAAATTCAAAAAAGTTCAAAAAATCCCACTCAAATTCACAAAAACAACAAGAGCCTCATTCATGCGACTGCACTCGATAAAAATTCCAACTCAACCCATATAAATAAATTTATAAAATCAATATTCATGTCTCAATGTCATCAATATAGCTGGAAATAATTACTTCTCTCAAGGTTCATTTTGGACTAAAAAGAAAACTTCCAAAGTAACATGTTCTATTTGAAGAAATCAAGTTATCCCTGATTGTAATTTTGCAAATTGGCATACACACAAGAATAATTGCGGGTTACCCACAGGGTTGGAAAAACCCGGGTTTTTTTAAAAAAGCCCAACCCACCGGGTTTTTTCGGGTTTCTTTGGGTTTTATCGGTTTTTTTTTGGGGGAATTTCGTTTTTTTCTTTTGTTTGGTGTGTTTTATCTTTCCTTCACTAGCCAGTTTTATAAAAATAGCCGCGGAGCCCCCTTGGACCCCCTCCGCCTGCGGCGGACCGTCGCTTTTTCTTAATTATGAGAAGCCGTGCCGCCAGCCTTGGACGGGTTTGACGGCACCCTAGATATGGGGACTTAGCCGCCCTGGACTCCCAGCAGCTGGCTAGGGCCTTTTCTAAATTATGAAAAAAAAAAATTATTATTAGTCTACTACTAGTTCAATGCTATGTTTGCTTCAGGATTTGTTTACATTCATAGAATACATTTTTTTTCTCTTACCTATGTATATATGTAATATATATATAGAGAGAAAGTATTGGATTCATGTCAAAAATTCGATGTCGAGATTTTGATGGATATATACGTTTTGAGGTCCCCTGAATCCAAAAAAGTGGTTTTCGCGACATGGTCTGTCTGTGTGTGTACAATTTTAAGCATGAAGGAATTGAGCTACGAAGTTGAAATTTTATATTAAAGTTTTATACCCTCCTGGACCGTGAAAATAAGCTTTTAATCAAAATCGGCCAAAGAGTACTAGTACTTTACTGTAGTTTTTCCGTTGCTCCAAAGATTTTGATTAAAATTCAAAAATCAATTATTTTTTAGATGCTCTTTAAAATATATATTCTTCTAAATATGCAAAAGTTCAAAATTTTTTTTCTCACTTCTTCCTTTAAAAACTTTGAAAGACCTGCATTTAGGAATTACTTAAAATACCCTATATTTAATAGGGCCGTAAACAGAAAATACTCAAAGAGGGGGGATGTTGATCCAGGTGACAGCAACTCCCCCTCCCCCCTGCCAGATCTGGTATTATAGAATTCAATTTCAATTTTCTATTTAAAATTTAAATTTAAATCCCTCCCCCGTCCCCCCTCCTGCTCCGCTTCTCGTCATAGTTAAACCTTTTTGTCTCCTTTAATTCGATAAGCTCGCAAGTTGTTCTGAGTCGACTGATTTAATATTTATTTGATCATCATCAGTTGTCAGTCCGTGTGTGTGCTCAAAGCAACTGATAATTCATTATGCTGATGCGCTCTTTGGTTCCTCCAGCTTCTGGTCATCTCTATTTCGACAAGTGAGAGTTTAAAAATTTTAAGCTTGGTCCCCAATCCGTCACCAAGTCATCATATCTTTAATCGAGTCCTTAATCTTGAACTCGTTCGCCGAGGACATCATGTAAGTAAACAACTCTTGGTATTATTATTAATATTAATTTATTTCAACTTATT
>JAKCPI010011944.1:0-21409 GCA_023213315.1 Euborellia annulipes | reverse complement strand
CTGGTGGATTTACACTTGTACCCGAAGAAGAAATTTTTTTTTAGATTGGGGCTCAATAAAGTTTTTTTTTTTTTTTTTTTTTTTTTTTTTTTTTTTTTTTATTTAGGTCTTTTTCGGCATCGAGAGCCATTTAGATCCCTCTATTTATTTCAATTCGATTGGTAAAGTTATCGGATATTTTTTTTTCTTTTCGATGACATTATAATGGCACAAAGAAAAGATATTTACTCGACAAAAACTTGAGAGTAACTAAATTTATTTATTAAAATAAAGAATTAAAAAAAATAATCTCTTTTCATTGTAATAAAAAGCTTAAAAAATGCATTTTTTTTAAGGAAAAAGCTAGATAATTTTAGAAATTTTTTTCAATCTGGTTTTCGAGCTGACTGGGGGCATCCAGGGGGCAGAGGTCCTGGGGGGCGAATACCCCTGCTTCCCGTAGCGCCGTCACTACTGCGTGCATCCCTGAAGTCACTAGATCATAGAAGAAGCGTCTCTCCACCACTCTCTCTCTTCTAGGGTACTATCATGATGAATGCTCGGTCCGAATTAAAATCAATTATTCCAGCCAAAGCAACACAGAGGGAGGCATAGTTCCTTTAATCCTATGCTGTTCAGATCACGACTAATAGAAATAGTCAATTCCAATCTTCCTTTGTCCCCATGACCTCCCGTGATTGGAACAAGCTTACTGGGTTTTATCTTCCCCAAAACCTACAGTCTTGAGACTTTCAAGTCTAATCTCAACAGGCATCTTCTCAGTTCCCGCAGTTGAGTTCCCCCTTTATGCTTCTACTTTTTCCTATTTTTCTTTTTTTAAATATCTTCTTCCTGGCTGCATGTGACCACTGGTCATTATAGGTCTTCGGACCTTATGAATCCATACCAAAAAAGAAAACCTTCTAAATTGGCTATAAACTTGTCCGTCTCAGGATGATGTAATTAAGCACATCACATTTTCTCTATTGGATTTTCAAAAAAATCGTTATTTAATCCTGTTTTTTAACGTGTTTCAATTGCTGACCTAAAACAAAAAAAAATTGAATTATTCTTGAATCTTTTCAGTAAATTATAAAAAATTAAAGTTGATTTTCTCTTTATTAATATTTACTTATCTTTTATTTTCCATAAAAATTAAAGATTTTCTCAGTTCATTCACTTTTTCACACTCACTTATACACTAGTCAAGTCTTTTTTTTTTTTTCTTCTTAAATAAAACCACAAAAAAAAGTAATTTTCATTTATTACATAAAAAATATATGTAATAAATGAAAATATAAAAAAAAGAGCAAGAGAATTTTAAATATTAAATTTGCCTTGGTTGCTTAAAAAACAAAAAAAAAAGATTTCCGTAAGCTGGGAGTCTGAAGAAATCGTATCAGTGAGAGCAAATTTGATTTTTTGGATTACGAGCAACGAGTCAGGGGCTACCCAGTAAAAGATCCTACCTAGTCTAACACAAAAGACGAAGACAATAGAGAGAGTATTTATGACCCCGTCTCCACCATCAGATCGGTGGAGCCCTCGGGTCTCTCTAAGCCTCAAGGATTGCAATTTGGACCCTCCAGGCTATTCCTGGAGAAACGGCAACCCTTCCCTGACTCGCTTTACTCATAGAGCCACCCCAAACCCAGCCTCAAAGATACAAAAACATATCAGACTCACAAATGCCTCACTAAAGACGTCTTTGCGCAAACACAAGAACACTTGGGGAACCTGGGCCTCAATCTTTTATTCAGATCTGACCGCATCTCATTATGAACCGTTCATGGAAGAAATCAACGAGAATATCATTCATTTTAGTTCTCTGTTTGGATCCTAAATGAAAGCAACAAATCAAGGGATCCTAACGAAACGAAGTAGCTAAAGATTAGAAGGCGCCTGAAGCTAAGAATAACGACAACAAAGCTCCAAAAGAGGCCTAGAATGAAAGAGATCCTCGTTGATTTCTCCACTAATTGATTCACGAGGAGGAGCTGCAGGTTCTATCAATAAAAATCCCTCATTCGTTGGCATGGTGCACCCTCCTCCCTCTAAATTTAAGTTATTTAACTATAATTAAATGAATTTTCTAAATTAAATTAAAAAACAGTTAAATCTGTATTCGTTTAGAAATCAGACCTTAAGTTGATGAATCCATCGGTGGGAGAGGCTCCTCTCGTTCTGCACCGATGGTGGTGGTTGAGGGGAGGAATTTTAATCTAATTTTTATTTACATATTTAATTTTTTTGAAAAAACAAGAGTTGTACTAAATTTTAAAGAAATTTTTTAAATAAAAAGCAAATTTTTTAATTTAAGAAATTTAATAAAGAAAAGTGAAAATTATTTTATTTAAAAAAAAAAAAAATTACTATTAAATTATTTATTTATTTATTTATTGAAAAAGTTAATCCTATTTGGGGTCAGGTGAAAAAGAAAGAAAACATCCTAAAAGATCTAATCTAATCTAAACCCCTTTAATATTCTTGCACCATGCAAAAGATTACCGTTTTTTTGTTGTCCTCGAAGAATCCTGTAAAAAAGAAAAGAAAAAAATAAATTAAAAACATTTCATTTATGTTATTTTGAATGTGTGTGTCGTTAGTGTATAAAATATTCACCTTCCAGGGAGTTGCAGGGCTCTCGAAGCTCCAAACACTCCGTCAGCTCCGCTCTCAATCCAAATTGCACTGAACACGAATTGGACGCAGGACACTCGACGCACTCCTTCAGTTCGGCACTTAATCACTGCACTGAACACGAATTGCACTACGCACACATGAACCCGCGAATCTGCAAAAGAAAACATTTATTAGAATCTCTCTCATGTCTACATGTATAAGATTATTATAAAGATCAAGGCCTAAATAATATAGGGAATGCAATTGTAATTGAATGAAGGAGATAAAAGAGACGTGCAAAGAGTTATCAAGTGTTAAGCCCTCATAGGTTCAGTACCCAACTCAAATAATTATATATATATAATATTCAATATTTATAAGATTTCGAATGCAAAAGGAAAAATTCTAAATTAAAATTCAAACTCATATAAAATGAGATTTCATAATAAAATTAAGAAGAGGGAATTTTATATAATTAGTTTTCATAAGAACTTTCTAAATAAAGATATTTTGCTTATTATCCTTTTATTTTTAAATATTTCAATCCCAGTGTGAGGTTCAGTACAATCAACTAACTGTTCTTATGAAAATTTAATTCAGTTCTTCCGTATTAGATGGAAATATGTGATGATTTGCATAACACCCATTGCGTCGTAGTGAAGGTGATATCTTAACACTGGGATCAAAATGTTTACAAATAATACACAAATTATCTTTCACTGGCAGAAAGCCCTTGTGAAAATTAATCTTCCATACGACCATCTATATGGCATTCATAAAAAGCTTCTTGTTAAAAAAAAAACAATGAAATAATCACATGAGAAAACAGAATATGGTGCTTTAATATTCTGTAAGGTGTTGGTGGATTATGTTGTGTTATTAAAAAGCACTTCCTTATATATACACATTTATAATTTATAATTTATTTTATTCAAGAAAATATTCTCCAATAAAGGGAAAAGCATGAAGTGATTGAAATTTTGATCCCCAGAGAAATATATTTATTTTCCAAAAAAAATTATTCAAGTAAATTAAAAGCGGCTTGGTTAAAAGATCAAGAATTATATTTTTCAAAATAATAGTAAGAATAAAAAAATCAGAATTTTTAACAAGGAATTTGCTTCGAACATTTTTGAAATATCAATATATTTCAAATTAATTTATTATTTTAATGAAAAAGAGATTCATTGGCATTAATTGACTCCTTTTTAAGTCAATTTATACCGGATAAAATATAAATGTCATTAAAAAGTCATATTGCTCCTGACAAACTATTCATGGATACATATATATATATGTATATATATAATTAGGACAAAATGGTGGAAGCAGTCCAAATTAATTTAAATAAATAAAAGCAACTTGTGGTTTTTTTCTTGGACAGAATTTGACAGGTAGTATGTCGTTATTTTAATTATTAAAAAAACACTAAATTTTTCAATAATTTATTTTTTGGTTTACAGGTGCGCTATCATGTTTCGGCCACCATGAGAGCCATCATCAGAACTGAAACAATACACACATATAAATAATACAAGATAATTATACTTTGTCAAAATTCTTTTTTATGGCAATTTGAAAAAATACTCCGTTATAAATTTATAAATATGTCAAATGTCAAATTCTGTCCAAGAAAAAAACCACAAGTTGCTTTTATTTATTTATAATTAGGACATTTAATAGTTTTTAGAATAGGCCATACATCGCTATGATTTAATAAATTATTCAAGGATTATTAATAGCCCGATCTTTAAAATAAATGAAAATTAATATTTAAAGTTAAACTCAAAGAAATATTACACAAATACGTTCACCTGTTGGATGTGATTGCATCTGTCAAAAAGGAAACTTGACCGTTTTATATTTCAAAATTTATAATGACATTCTCTATTTAATTAACTTGAATCATGTAATTTAATAAATTCTAATGTGAATACCTTTCAAGATGGATTTGAGTTGTGAAAAGAGCAATCAGCCAATGATAATAAATTTATATTAAAATTAATATAAATGCCATGCAAGTTATTTATTATTAATAATCAAAAGATGGTAAAGAAAATGAATATTAGCCCAATTTAATAGTAAAAAGAAGGAATATTTGCTAAAAATTGACGTTAGTACAAGTTACATTTAATTGATCGATGTCACATCAAAATAAACAAACAACGGTTAGTTAGGATAAAATTAGATTATTTAAAATCATTACATACCTGTCCAAGTTGATTTTTAAACGGAATCTTATTTATTCTTCTCAAACATTTATTATAATTAAGAACAAATAAAATACGAGATGCACAGATGAACAAAAAAGCGGGATGAAAAAAGAGGCAAAGTGTCAAGAGCAGGCAACCTAATCAAAAAAAAAATAATATTTTTGACATTTTTTTTTAATTAAATATTTTCTTTTAAATTAAATTATAATAAATTATTATTTTTCTTTCAAGTTAAATTTGCATAGTAAATATTTTTTTTAGTTCAAAGAAAAAAAAGCGCAAAAATTTAAAATTTTCTATTCAATTTTCATAGAAATTCTTTAAAGAAGAAGAATAAATAAATATTTGATATCAAAATATGAATTTAATGCCAGACAAAAAATTCGAAAAAAAAAATTCAAAAACAATTATATTTAGACTAGTGAAGCCGAAGTCATGACATCAGACGCATGTTCGCACCAACTATACGTCAGCCCTTGCCAAAAAAGGGCGGATACAAGGGGGCTGGGGGGGGGGCGTAAAGGTGGCCCAAATTCCAAATAAAGCAGAAAAAGAACAAATATATTTTTTTCTTTATTGCTTTTGGCTGCCTTGATCTCCTCACTGCCCATTGTATAGATTCAGCCTCTGCTCCTGAAATTATATTTAGAACAGCCCTCGGGGCTTGGCGTAGAGGTTAGCGTGCTAACCTCGTATTCCAAACGTCGCGGGTTCGGACCCCAGGCAGCCCGATGATTTTATTTAAGACAATTGAATACCAAATGGCTTAAATAAGAATGCCTGGACCCCAAATAACTATATATTACATAAATACGAGTATCGTCAAAAGTCTTAAATGGCCTAAGTTGCCGAAAAGACTGTGTGTATGTGTGTGTGAATGTGAGTGTGAATGAGAAAAAGTGTGAGTGTTTAATAAAAAAAATAAAAAATAAATAAAAAAATATTTAGAACAATTTTGTATCTGAATCTTATGCAGCTCACGCCAATAGTTTTTTTTTTTTTTTTTTAAATTTCATTAAGGTCTTTATCGGCAACGAAGGCCATTTACCCCGTCTCTATTTATTAATATTTCATTTGGATTGGTAACCAATTCAAATGAAACAAACTTTGTCGCTTTAGACAAACTGCGAACCCGCTTGGTACAAATGGTCAGCACGCTAACCACTACACCAAGTCCCGAGGGTCAAGTCAATTAGGAGATACAGTATTTTGATTTAAAGTTCGCTCTTCATTCAAAAAAACAATATGCATTCTATATATTTATTTATGACAAAAGACTGAGAGACTCCCACAGAAAAAAAAAATAATAATATTTTCATAAAATTTTACAAAATAAATTCCAACAATTTATATAATCTGTTTTCTAAGCTGCACTTTACATCACGCTAGGGATAAAATAGCCTAAATCATAAAATAGAGTATTTTAACCAGAGCTGGAGCAGAAAAATATAGTGACACCGGTGACTGTAATCTTGCTTTGTCAACACCGACACCTAAAACTTCAATTAAATTTAAAGAATAATAGTCACAAATTTTAGAGCATGAATGTGTTTATTAAAGCTTTTGTGGTTTGAATTATTATTATTAGGGAAATTATTTATTATAGACCACATTTATTAAAAATATAAATACTGAAGCAGTAGAAACGTTGTACAGTTATATATATAATAAATATTTAATAACAAAATGTGGTCTATAATTAAAAATTCCCTCAATAACATCTTATATCACCATGGGCGTAACTAGAGAATATGGCTGGGGGGGGGCTGGAAAGCAAAAGCCTTCTGGGGGCCCCCCCGGCACCCCCTAGATACGCCATGACCCTTGGGCTAGAAATTTTATATACAGATAGTGAAAAATTATACATCTCATCTTTTTTGTTGATCAGATGGTGAGATATAACAAAAAATTTATTTTTAAATATTCAATTTTAATTATTAAGTCGTAGGAGTTATTAATAAAAACACTTATTTAATGTGGGCGTAGATAAATAAAAAAATTTCTATAGCTTTATAATTGATTCAAAAGACGAAGTTTGCATTTTTCCACAAATCTTTGTAAAAATAAGAAAGATATATCGACTTTTTGAAAAGCGATGATGCGCGAGAAAAAAAAGATTTTTAAAAAAATGCTTTTATTTAAATTGAACTAAAAAGAGAGAAATAATTTAATTGATGGCTTAAATAAAAATGCCTGGACCCTAATATATATAAATTCATAAATAACGGTTATCGTAAATGTCTTATATGGCCTGAGCTGCCGAAAAGACAGTGTGAATGTGTGTGTGTAGTGTGAGTGTGAATGAGAAAAAAGTGTGAATGTTTAAAAAAAAAAAAAAATAATTTAATTGTTCTTGTTAAAATCTTTTAATATTTATGACTTAAAAATAAAAGCGTGGGGCGCGAGCCTCGGAATCACTTCGAAGCGCCCCACGCTTTTATTTTAAGTCAAATATTAAAAAATTTTAACAAGAACAATTAAATTATTTCTTCTTTTTAGTTCAATTTAAATAAAAGCATTTTTTTAAAAATCTTTTTTTTTATTTTATTTTTATTTTAAGCTTTTTTAGTCTTTTAGTCTTATCAAAAATCATCAATATGATAAAGTACCACATTAGTTTGGCCTGTATTGATTTGGTTCAATTGAAAAATTATTCATTATCATAAAAAAATGACTCGTAAATATCAAAATTCAAAACTAGTTAATAGGGCCGTATTTGCGTGAGGCTTCAAATAAAGTACCACATTAGTTTGGTCTATTTTGATCAAAACCACCATATAGTGGCGTCATCAAAAATGAACCCTTAAGTATTACATTTCACACCTCTAGCCCATCGGGAAGTCTTTTGAAATTACATTAATTCGCGAAGGGTTTCAAATAAAGTACCATATTAGTTTGGTCTATTTTGATCAAAACCACCATATAGTGGCGTCATCAAAAATGAACCTTAAGTATTACATTTCACACCTCTAGCCCATCGGGAAGTCTTGAAATTACATTAATTCGCGAAGGGTTTCAAATAAAGTACCACATTAGTTTGGTCTATTTTGATCAAAACCACCATATAGTGGCGTCATCAAAAATGAACCTTAAGTATTACATTTCACACCTCTAGCCCATCGGGAAGTCTTTTGAAATTACATTAATTCGCGGAGGGTTTCAAATAAAGTACCACATTAGTTTGGTCTATTTTGATCAAAACCACCATATAGTGGCGTCATCAAAAATGACTCTTAAGTATTACATTTCACACCTCTAGCCCATCGGGAAGTCTTTTGAAATTACATTAATTCGCGAAGGGTTTCAAATAAAGTACCACATTAGTTTGGTCTATTTTGATCAAAACCACCATATAGTGGCGTCATCAAAAATGAACCTTAAGTATTACATTTCACACCTCTAGCCCATCGGGAAGTCTTGAAATTACATTAATTCGCGAAGGGTTTCAAATAAAGTACCACATTAGTTTGGTCTATTTTGATCAAAACCACCATATAGTG
The DNA here is from genome assembly GCA_023213315.1 of Euborellia annulipes. Taxonomy (NCBI): domain Eukaryota; kingdom Metazoa; phylum Arthropoda; class Insecta; order Dermaptera; family Anisolabididae; genus Euborellia; species Euborellia annulipes. The sequence continues at coordinate 13,095 of JAKCPI010011944.1, read as the reverse complement.
GCGTCATCAAAAATGAACCTTAAGTATTACATTTCACACCTCTAGCCCATCGGGAAGTCTTTTGAAATTACATTAATTCGCGAAGGGTTTCAAATAAAGTACCACATTAGTTTGGTCCATTTTGGTAAAACCAAACTCACAATTTGCGACATCAAAAATGACTCTTAAATATCAAATTTCACACCTCTAGCTCATTGGGAAGTGTCCTTAACAAAGCCATAAAGTTGGTGACCTTGAAAGAGTAAGTTAAATAAAAGCATTTAAAAAAAAGCCTTGCCAAGAGTTACGCGAGTTCACTTGCCTGATCTCTGAGCGCCGGTTGAATTAGAAAAAAAAATTTCACACTCTTCCAGCATTTGAAATAATTGTTAAATCGATTCATTTAATCTTTTAATGTGCAAATTTTATAAAATTTAATCGAAAACTTTATTTAATAATAGTTATAAAAATTAAAGACTGCATTTTTTAAACCTTTGAGGTACAGAAAAGGAATATAATTAAAGTGAACACATTTTCATTGACACAAATGGGATGAAATAAGAATTATAATTTAGTTATGAAAGCAGACCAATAATTCAAAAAAAAAAAAAAAAATATTTATATATTTTATTGTATACATTCATATTACTTGTCTATAAATATACAAATATATATTTACATGGGAGTAACTAGAGAATACGCCCATGCCCCCTTGGGCTAGAAATTTTATATACAGATAGGAAAAAATTATAGATCTCATCTTTTTTGTTGAACAGATGGTGAGATATAATAAAAAATTTATTTTTTAATATTCAATTTTAATTTCATATGAATATTCTCTAGGAAATTCTAAACTCATTACAAAAAATCCGACGCGAATTGGATGTGCGGTTTCCGAGTTATAGGCAATTGAATTATCTAAGTTTTTATTCGTTTCTCATCTTAATTTATTAGGCCTCTTAATTTGTCCAAAGGAGGGGAGGCGCGTGGGTGACAGCAGCCCCCTCCACTGCCCACTGATTGTCGTTGCTGAGAAAACGCGCCAGCCGACTCCCTCCCCTTCCCCCCTTTTCTAAGAAAAATTCTTTTTGTTAAAAATAATAATTTAACACATATTTTTTTTAACAATTTGATGGATTATAAAAATTTAAAGAGAAAAATAATCTGGGATGACTTAACGCACAGCACACAACTTTCTCTTACCATTAGTAATTGAAAGGTGGTCCATGGGCGTACCCAGCGAGGGGCAGGGGGGCAGCTACCCCCCCCTAGAAGCAAAAAAAAAAAAAATAAATGTTTATAAAGTGATTTTTTTTTTTTTTTTTTTTTTTAAACATTCACACTTTTTTCTCATTCACACTCACATTCATACAGTCTTTTCGGCAACTTAGGCCATTTAAGACTTTGACGATAACCGTTGTAGAGAATATATCTATTGTGGGGTCAGGCATTTCTATTTAAGCCATCTGGTATCCAAATGGCTTAAATAAAATCATCGGACTGCCTGGGTCCGAACCCGCGACGTTTGGTATAGGAGGGAGGCGCGCTACTTACTACGCCAAACCCGGGGGCTTATAAAGTGATGAAACGAAACAAAATTGGTGGATGGCGACGGGGAATGATTTTTTTTGTTAGGACTCGAGGGTTTTTAGACCTTTAATTCGAAGGCTTTGCCCCTCTATATAAAAAATATCTATGTCACAATCAGGACGACCATGATCTGCCCCCCCCCCCTGGACGACCATGATCTAACCATGCCCCCCCCTAGATTTGATCCTGGCCCATGAGGTGTTCTGTACTTTTCACTCCAGATTTTTTGTGTCGACAGAAGTGTCAGTCAGTATGGTACATATGAATTTATAATGTAAAATTTATAAACATAAATTTATTTTTTGTTACCATGCTTTCTCCTAGCCTTATTATTAAGTGGTTTTTAAACGATTTAAAGGGCAATATGATAATATACATTTTAAGAAGCATCTAAAAAATAATTGATTTTTGAATTTTAATCAAAATTGTTGGAGTGAATTTTGAGAAAATCGATAAAACTGAAAAAGTGTGACTGGTCGCACTGCATCACAACTTCGGTAATATAAAGTTGTGTTCTGTACTTGTCAAACCAGATTTTTTGTGCCGTTATATATTTAGTTTCCGACAGTAGGCCCTATATTAGATATAAAATATTTTTTTTTTTTTTTTTTTATTAATAAAAAACATTCACTTTTTTTCTAATTCACACTGACACTCACACACACATTCACACAGTCTAGTAAAAATTTTAAGAACCCTTAATTTAACAACATTATAAGATTTTATAGCCATTTTTAGAATAAAATTTTATAAAATTTGAGTATAAACAGATGAAATCAATCAATTAGACAATTATTTCAACTAATGGATGAGCATCAAATTTTTTTTTCCAATTCGATCGGCGCCCAGAGCCCAGCCAGGGAGACTTGCGTAACTCTTGTCTAAGCCTTTCGCCTTGCGCGAGATCGCTTTTCAAAAAATCGCTATATCTCTCTTATTTATTCACGGATTTGAGGCAAAATGCAAAACTGGTCTCTTGAATTAATTATAAAGCCATAGGAATTTTTCTAATTAGCTACGCCCACATAAAATGAGGGTTTATTGATGACACTCACGACTTCTAACGTCAACTCCCGCCAATATTTTCTAATTTATTGTTTTTTAATTAAATAAACACATTTAGGGCTTGATATCGATTGAATAAATTAAAATATAAAATATTCTAACTAAAACAATCCATTTTTGGCCAAGGAATGTCCTAGAAATAATAAAAAATCGATTTTAATTTATTTTGACAGATGAATTTTTTTTTCTTTTCGAAATAATACAAAAACTATTCAACATATATAAAGAGTGAATACTGCATTAGAATCAGCACTAAATCCTGAATCTTACACATTTATGTCAATTACTAGTTTGCTCTATTTAATAAGACAGAGTCACATCTATGTTTGCTTGAATTTTCGTAAATTTGTTAAAAACTAAAAAAGATATAAAATTGGTGTTTATTGATTCGTTATCTGAATTAAATACAGAATTTATTCGATATCTTAAATGTCTTCTACCTTTTATGTTTAATGATATTAAGCCTTCTCAAATTTTGTATCGTTTTTGAGTATAACTCGAAAAATAATTGAGATACAAAAATAACAAAAGTAGATTCTTAATCCTCATCAAATCCCCCATATTTTCCCCGTGTCATATGTTTAAGAAGTGGTTAAATTAAAAATCTTATATTTTTAGAATTTGTATCAATTAATCGAAAACTATTAGAGATATTAAAATTTCGTATGCAAATTCTTATTCTACGTGAAAATTTATCCAGAAACGATGTATCACATGCCTTGTGTTGTGTTTAATAGATAGATAGTAGCTAGGGGCATAGCGAGAGGAGAGGGGGCAAGGGGGTAATTATGCCCCGGGTACTACTCACTAAATAAGGCGCTAAAAATGGTCCGCAAAAACAAAATACTAGCTGGATAATTTTTATTTTTATTATAATTGATTTCTCTGAAAATATATTTTAAATTTATTCAACAATATAATAATTATATATATTTTACATATAATATTATATGGTTTTCGAATGGGGAGGGGGGCGTTATTGGGATGCCCTTTTTATCAAATAATCAACAATTTCTTTGCGACTTTCTTTACATTTGAAACAAAAATAAATTTTACATCTTGAATTCTAATATATCGGCGGAAAGAATCAAATATTATTTTTCTGACATTAATAATCTATTAATTTATTCCAGGAACTGTCCTAGCGATCGCTTGTTCTTATATGTTAGAACATCCTGAACCACCAAACAATCTTCCCGAAGATACCGTCTTTATTCGGCATAGTAACGGACCAAGAAACAAAACCCAAGTAAATGATTTCTCAATTTCTTCAAAAAAAAAAACCAAATTATATTTCTTAACAAGTCTATTTATATTGAAAAATGGCAGTTATTTTTTTTACTATGCCCCACTTTAAAAATTTTTGTCATTAATCTTGATCATTCTCCTCTTTTATTTCATTTTTTTTTAAATAATTTTATTCATATTGGATTATTAATTAGAATTTATTTATAAACAACATTTGATACAATTGTATATATACATATTAAAAAACAAACTCTGATATTAAAAATTAATCATTTTATAAATAACTTTAATCCATCTCCCTACTAATCATCAATCTCCCTTAAAAAAACCATTCTTATTTTTCCTGTACGAATTATTATAATTATAGGAAATCAATTTCAATTAGGTTCCTAATTTCAAATATCTATTTTCTACATTGAGAAAATAACAAGGCCCTATAAAAATAGTTGGTAATCCTATCTTGTACTCGCCGAGACAAGTAGGCTATCCTTGTGTTTTCAAAATGTGATTATTTCATTGTTTTTTTTTTTTTTGTAAATATGAACAAGTTTCAATGGAAATTTTCTTGGTTTAAATCTTAGAAATTTTCCAATAAATTTTTTTTTTTATTTTTTTTATTTTTTTTTATTGTTTAGAGAAAAAAAAAAAAAAAAAAAAAAATCTATCGTCTTTTAGAAAAAACAATGAAATAATCACATAAGAATAGAAAACGCATTAGTAGGATTTAACTTTGGGGCTTGATCGGGGATTACATTAAATTTTTTTACAAAAAAACAATTAGATCGATGAAAATAAAGTCCATGAAGTTTTATTTGAGCCAATATCATAGGGTTCGAACTAAATTTATTTCGTGAATACCAGACTTTCATTCGATTTTTACGCGATCAATTTACGAAAATAAAATATTGTAATTTTAAAAGTCTATATACAGTGTATATAATAGCGGAGTGTCCGTCTGTCTGTCGGTTCGTTTGTCACGCTCTGTTTGATCAATTTCCCGTTGGAATTTTAAAACGAAATTTTGGAGTCTTCTAGACCACGTAATGGAGAGTCCAGGAAAAATACTCGGGTCCCCATATTCTCAAAAGGAAGCGCAGAAAATCCAGAATTTACCCATTGGAAAGCAATGAAGGCTTTTGTAAAATTTGTCAATTAATTAAAATAATTAAATCTCTCAAATGAAAAATAATAAAAATTGTTACATAATTAAATTTTTTTTTTTTTCCTCGGGGGATCGGGGATGGGGCTCGGATTGGATGACAGACAGACAGACAGACACTCCGCCGCTGCATATATATATATATATATTTCTCAAGAGATAAGAGGGTTGTATTTTTTAATAAGCCAGATATGTATTTTTATTATTAATTGCCTGAAAAATTGCGGCACTTGATTAAGAACAGGCGAAGGTCCGCCGCAGGCGGGCCAGAGCCAGATGGAAAGGGGTCCAGGGGGCGAAGCCTAAGGAGGGCGGGGCGGATAGTTATAATATATATTTAGGTTAGGTTGAAGTGGCCGTTCTCAGAGAGGGAACACACTTAGGCCAATTAGGCCCTTTGTGATACCACGGTGGGGCTATCCCCCCACCTACCCTAAGAGGAGACTTCGGCAGGATGGTTGAATTATTTGCGGCAAGCTGGATCCGAACCCGAGTCGTGTTGAGACTTCGGACTCCGTAATCCTAAGCTTAGCCGGCTTAGCCATTGCCTCCTCTATAATATATATTTAAGAAATATATCTATCGCAATGATAGTTCAAAATTTGCTTTTGCTGGTCTTAAACCAGAACTTTTCACTTGAATTGACACATGTTTATATTAACTTCCGCAATTCGAAAGCTACACCCAACTAAATTCAGTCATGTGTAAAGTTTAAGAACATATTTCCTTTTTAGTAGTTTTTGAGATGGCTTTGAACAAATTAGAAACATAAGAGGGGCAACTTACAAATTATCAACTTACATATTACATATTTACGATATTAAAAACCCCCAACTAAAAAATTCTAGCCTATGTAATGATAATTCGTTTTAAATTCAATGTTAGGCCCTGAACAGCATTGCCTCAAATAATCCTGTTTATCAATTCCATTATTTTGCAGAACTAATCGAGAAACTAAGCTACTATTAAGCATATATTTATTAAAATAAATAAATAAATTTTAAAACTTAAATTTAATTGAAATAAATATATATTTAAATCAATTGGGATTGTGATTTTATTTAAAGGATTGTCGCATGCTAAAAATCCATAAAAACACAAAACAAAAAAAATAAAAGCTAAAAGTTATTTCGAATTCGTACCGAACCGGAAGTCGGATTGGAGTTGGTGACAACGAGACCCGCAGCTTTTACTTCCTTATCAAGATTCTTAAGATGTTTTCGACGATCTTCTAAAAGTCGACGCATCGCTTGAATTTTAGGTGAAGCTTCCACTGAACTACGAGCCGTTGACATCACCAATGACCGATCAGTACTGTGCAATGGAACAAAAAAAAAAACAAAACATTTATTTTACTTATTTTTCTTCGATAATTGCATATATTATTTTATTTTATTTTTGCTTTCTTTATAGTTTCCTATTTTTAATATATAATACATTTTTTTATTTGATTTTGTTGTTTTATTTTATCTTTGTAATGTATCTTTTAGAAAATTTTATATTCAGACTCTGGTCCATTCCATTTTAAATTTCTTAATAAAAAAAAATTTAATCATAATTTATACTTAATTTTACTTTCTCTTACTTCAATATATATGTTAATATATATAGAGAGAAAGTATTGGATTCATGTAAAAAATTCGATGTTGAGATTTTGATGGATCTTCACGTTTTGAGGACCCCTGAGTCCAAAAAATGGTATTCACGACATGGTCTGTCTGACTGTGTGTGTGTCTGGGTTTTATATTTAAGTTAGACACCTCCCTAAGGCGTGAAAATAAGCTTTTAATCAAAATCGACCAGAGTACTAGTACTTTACTGATGTATTTTTTCAGTTTTTTTGATTTTCTCATATTTCGCTCCAACAATTTTTTTTTTTAATTCATAAATCAATTATTTTTTAGATGCTCTTTAAAATGTATATTCTCATTTTGCCATTGAAATCTTCTGAAGACCACTTTACTCTTGTACATCATAGGAAAAATAGGAGAAATAGTTGCCATGGTAACAAAATATAAATATTTTCCCATACTCAGTGGCGTAGCGAGGGGGGTGCAAGGGGGGTCATCATGCCCCGGGCGCAACTCACAAAGGGGCGCCAAATGGTCCGCAAAACAAAAAAATAATTTTAATATCCGGGGGAAAAATGCTCCGCGTGACGAAAAAATTTGGTCCCGCAAAAAAATTTTTCCGCAGGAAGGGGAAAAAACCCGCAAAATTTAGCCTCCCTAAAAAAAGGTAAAATGATTTTAGAAAATTTTTGAGTTCCCCTAAAAAAATTTCTATATACACCCCTGTATAATATTATATGGTTTTCGAATGGGGGGGGGGGGGGCGCTAAAAAGGTATTGTGCCCCGGGCGCGAGTTAAGCTCGCTACGCCACTGCCCATACTTATAAATTTTATTACGCCCTCGGGGCTTGCTGTAGAGGTTAGGGTGCTAACCTCGTATACCAAACGTCGCGGGTTCGGACCCCAGGCAGTCCGATGATTTTATTTAAGCCATTTGGATACCAAATGGCTTAAATAAATAAAGAATGCCTGGACCCCATATATGTATATTAATCTCTATAACGGTTATCGTCAAAGTCTTATATGACCTAAGATGCCGAAAAGACTGTGTGAATGTGAGTGTGAATGAGAAAAAAAGTGTGAATGTTTAAAAAGAAAAAAAAAAAAAATTTATTACATCTTGTGTGATAGATGATTGTCAATATTGATGTTTGACGTTTGTGTTGTATTGTTGTTTATGTTGTTTTTGATTAAATGTTATTTTTCCTGTTCAAGACTATTTCCTATCTTCATTCGTATCTCTTACATGGTGTCAGAAGTGAGCCACAATGAATAATAATATGAATATTATGCCGCCAAATGCGTTCAACTTTTCAAATCCTTCTTCCTGGACTAATTGGTTCCAACATTGGGAAAGGTACCGAATATTCACAGAATTAGATAAAAAAGCTGATTTTATTCAAATAAATAATTTATTATATATAATGGGGCCTGAAATACAGAATGTTTTAATTTCATTAAATATATCAAATTTTGATAATTTAAAATATGAGGAAGTTAAGGAGAAATTATCTAATTATTTTATTCCCAAAAAAAATATTATTTTTGAAAGGGCAAGATTTTACCAAAGATGTCAGAAAGAAGGGGGAATCCGTTGATAGTTTTATTACTGATGTTTCTCGATTGGCAGAGTATTGTGAATTTAAAACCATGAGGGATGAGAACATAAGAGATCGAATTGTTATTGGGATATTAGATAAAGGTTTATCGGAACGTTTGCAAATGATTCCTGATTTGACCCTTGAAATGACGATTCAGAAAGTAAGACTTTCTGAACATGTTAAGTCACAACAATCTATCGTTAGAGGAGGGGAACCAAACATTACCGTCGAAGTGGATGAAGTTAAAAAGTTTAAAAATAATAATTTTAAAAAATTTTCAAAATGTATGAGATGTGGAAGGCCACAGGACCATTCTTCAAAAGAAGAATGTCCAGCACTGGATAGTACTTGTTTTAATTGCAAATTAAAGGGTCATTGGTCCCGTTGTTGTAGAAAGAAAAAACTTTATTAAAGAAGTTAATTCTTCGAATGAAGATAATAATTTATATATTAGCCATATTGAAGAAAGTAGACAGAAATTATCCCCTTGGGTTGTAGATATTTTTATCGATAAAATTAAAATAAAATTTAAAATAGATACTGGTGCTGACACCACGGTTTTACCAATTGAAATATATGAGAAGAATTTTTCTAATCTTAAACTTTATCGATCTCTAAAGAGATTATATTCAGCTGGAGGGCAAGAGCTCAATGTTAAGGGAGTAATTAAGGTATGGTTAAGATGGAAGAATAATGTCTCATTAGAAGAAATATATATTTCTTCAGATGTAGGACATGCACTTTTAGGCAGACCCGCAATTCAACATTTGAAAATGTTAACGTGGATTGAGTCTATTGATGAAAATATTAATGAGGTTGAAGATACTTATCAAGATTTGTTTTCAGGTTTAGGACTTATGAAATGTTCTTATAGGATCACTCTTGAAAAAGACTCGAAACCATATGCTATTTCAGCTCCTCGAAGAATTCCATTCGCTTTATATGAAAAGACAAAGGCTGAAATTGAAAGAATGGTCAAAGAAAAGGTAATTTCTCCCGTGACGGAACCAACAGATTGGTGTGCTCCAATCGTGGTCGTTCCAAAACCAAATAAAGATGTCCGAATATGTGCTGATTTTACGATGTTAAATAAAAGTGTAAAAAGAGAACGGCATGTCCTTCCTTCGGTAAATGAGTGTTTGTCAAGAATTAGAGATGCTAGAGTTTTTTCTAAACTCGATGCTAATTCTGGATTTTGGCAAATCCCAATGGATGAAAAAAGCGCAAAATTAACGACATTTATAACGCCCTTTGGAAGATTTTATTACAACAGGCTTCCATTTGGCATTTCTTCGGCTCCAGAATTTTACCAAAAAAAATTTCTGAACTTCTTTTAGGTTGTGAAGGGTGTGTCAATTTAATGGATGATATTTTAATATATGGCCGCGATAAAAATGAACATGATAGAAGATTGAAATATATTTTGAAGAAGTTACGTGAAGGAGGTGTTACTCTAAACAAGAATAAATGTATATTTCGTAAGGAAAGTTTAGAATTTTTAGGATATATAGTTAGTGGAAAAGGAATAGCTTCGGCTCCAAAGAAGGTGGAAACAATTAAAAATTTAGAGAGACCCAAAGATGTTTCTGGAGTCAGAAGGTTTCTAGGTATGATTAATCAATTTTTGAAATTTTGTCCTTCAATTTCAGATAAAACAAGCCCGCTTAGGGATTTATTAAAAAGAATAATACTTGGTCATGGACTGAACAACAAGAAAAGTCCTTTGAAGAGTTGAAAAAAATTATTTCCTCTACTCCGGTCCTTGCTATGTATGATCCTCGAAAAGAGACTCGGGTTACGGCAGATTCTTCAGCATATGGCTTAGGATGTGTTTTAGAACAAAAACAAGATAATAAGAACTGGAAACCAGTTTCTTTCGCTTCGAGATGTCTTAGCCCCACAGAACAACGTTACGCACAAATTGAAAAAGAAGGTCTTGCATTAACATACGCGTGTGAAAAATTTTCTGATTATTTAATTGGACTTAGGTTTACGCTTCAGACTGATCACAAGCCATTAGTGTCTATTTTTGGGAATAAACCCATTGATGAAATTAGTGCACGTTTACAGAGATTGAGAATGAGAATGATGAAATTTGATTATAATATTATGTATGTTCCGGGAAAACAATTGTATATAGCCGACACACTTAGTAGAGCGCCGCAAAAGTCTGAAAAGGAATATAAAGATGTTTTATTAGAAAAAGAAATTTCAAATTATGTTGATATGGTAGCCTATTCTTTGCCTGTTTCGAATAATAAATTTGACGAAATTATTGAAAAACAAGAGAAGGATCTGATTTTGAAAGCGGTGAAGAATTTTATCTTAAATGGTTGGCCCTCATCTATTAATGATCCCTTTTTATCACCGTATTTAAAAATAAAAGAAGAATTATCTTTGGTAAAAAATATGATTTTAAGAGGTAATAGAATTGTAGTTCCATGTTCGATGCGTCTGGAAATGTTGAAAATTATTCATGAAGGTCATTTTGGAGAGACAAAATGTCAACGGAGAGCAAGAACTTGTATGTGGTGGCCAAACATGTGCTTGGATATCAAGAATTTTGTTTCCAAGTGTCGAATTTGTCTCGAAAATAGGTCGAATTTTCCAGATCCCCTGTTGCAAACTGTTTTACCTGATGGCCCGTGGGAAGAAATAGCAGCGGATATTTGTACTTACAAAGGAATAAATTATTTAATCATAGAAGATTATTTTTCTCGTTACTTTGAGGTAATTAAAGTTAATAATTTAACGGGTTCTCATATTGTAAAGTGTGTCAAATCAGTCCTTTCTAGATATGGGATTCCGAAGGTTTTTAGGACAGATAATGGTACTCATTTTTTGAATGAGGAGTTCAAGAAAATGGCACAATGAATATGGTTTTACATTTAGGACTAGTAGTCCTAAATATGCTAAAAGTAATGGCTTGGCAGAATCAGGAGTTAAAGTTTTCAAAAATATATTGAGAGAAATGTAAAACTGATGATGATTTTTTCTTAGGCCTTATGTCATATCGGGCAACTCCTTTGGAATGTGGATTTTCTCCGTCAGAGTTATTTTTGGAAGGAAGATTAGGACAAGATTACCTCTTTTGCCAAGAGAATTGAGGCCAAAATGGCATTTTATAAATGATTTTAGAAAGAAAGATAAGGAGATTAAAAATAAACAAGAGGTTTATTATAACAAAAGGAATAGAGCAAAAGAGCTACCCAAAGTTGGAACATGATCAAATGGTGTGGATAGTCGATTTAAAGAAGTATGGTATCGTTTTATCAGAAGCAAAAGAACCTCGATCGTACATAATTAAAGTTGGAGAGAAGAAAATGCGAAGAAACAGATGTTTTTTGATCCCGGTTGGCGATTTTGGAAAAGGGAATAAAAACAGTGCCGTTGATGGAAGCGAGAATTGGAGTTTAGGAGAAAATCAAGGAAAAATATCAGAAGGTTTGGAAAATGATAAAAGAAAGAATGAAGAAGCAAATGAAGAGGAAAAAGAAGCCGAGGAAAATGAAGAGGGAAGAGAACCAGAAGAAAATGAAGAAGAACAAGAAACACCTGTTGCAGAAGAAAATGAAGAAGAACAAGAAACACCTGCTGTAGTTCCAGAAGAGAGAGAGTGTTCAAATTATAGAACAAGATATGGAAGAGTTGTAAGACCTACAAAGAAATATTCAGTCAATTTATAAAAGAAAGGAGGATGTGATAGATGATTGTCAATATTGATGTTTGACGTTTGTGTTGTATTGTTGTTTATGTTGTTTTTGATTAAATGTTATTTTTCCCTGTTCAAGACTATTTCCTATCTTCATTCGTATCTCTTACATCTTGAATTCTAATATATCGGCGGAAACTAAATATATGTCGACACCGAAAAATCTGGTGTGACAAGCACAGTCACACCAGATTTTTTTTATATCCTTACTTTCATAACAAATTATAGGCACTAAAGGCCTGAGAAATGAGCATGAACTATTCTAGATTGATCCGGGGTCTTATACATTCGGCGCCACAAATGCCTAATCTGTTTGAGAATGGAGCCTTGAGATTAGGCAACCAAAATGCTTAGCAGTTAGAAGTGTTGTCTTAAAAGTAGCTTGACTAAACTCAAGGAAAATGGCAAAATATGCAAAAATCAGATCCCTAGTAATCATCGACAGGAGGATGAACTAGGTCATTAAGCCCTCAGGCCTTGGTGTAGTGGTTAGCGTGCTGGCCCAAGGGTCGCGGGTTCGCATCCCGAAAATTTATTTCAATTAAATTGGATACCAATCAATTAAAATGAATAGGGACGGGGTCTAAATGGCCTCCGATGTCGAAAAAGACCTTAAACGATTAAAAAAAAAAAAAAACTAGATCATTATAAAATTCGTCCTCGTAGTTACAAAAAATCCTTACTTGATACTTGATTGGAATTTATTTTCTTCTATTAATCTTTGAGTATCTTCTATTAGATTCTGATGTCTTTCTTTTTCAATTCTAAATCGCTTCACGTCTGTTCATTAAAGCGTCATGATATTCAGCTTTTACGATAACCAATCGTTCTTTTAACTAACCAAAAAAAAAAAAAAAAAACATTTACGATTTTTATTTTTTAGGTAAAAATAAAAAATAAAAATTTAAACCTCAGCAATGGACATTTCGCTCATAAGGCCCAAACCACTTGTTTCAGTCGGATCGAACTCCTTGATCCTCAATGGTTTCATCGATTCCATTGCTTTGATTTCCCATAAGTGCCACTTTTGCGATCCCTAACTCTTCTTGACGCTTAAATTAAATTATTATTGAGTTAATCATTTGGAAATAAATTCATTTGTAACAAACACTCACTTGTCTTAGAGGCTTCCTCCATTAATATTCCCTAGATTCCTCAGTTACCTCGCG
>JAKCPI010011943.1:0-11774 GCA_023213315.1 Euborellia annulipes | reverse complement strand
ACTTTAATGGAGAAAAGGAAATAAAAGTTAAGAAATAAAAAAACAAAATAATAATAATAAGAATAAAGAAGTACTTAATGGTTTTGTAATTATTACAAAGGATTAGATGATGATTAATTTTTGTTTATTTTCTAGTTTAAAGAATTGAATTTTAATCCTAACATGATATGCCTATAAAGCCATAGAACTGGGGAAGTTACATTGCCCCCCCGGCATCCTATAGGAGGGGGTAACATGTCTTCTTTTATTTGATTTATTGGAAAAAAATACATTTTTACTAAAATTAAAAGAGTGAGAAATTCATTTTTCCAAAATATTTTATATAGACCCTATTGTATTTCTAATTTCTTAAAACATTTTATATTGATTAAAATAAGAAAATAAAAAATATTGATTTCCTTCAAATAGTATGGTATATAGCCTAAAAATTTTTTTGATAAAATCACTATTTAGCAAATTTTTTAAATTTTAAAATTGTGATTTTATTTAAAAAATTTTTAAAGCTTTTTATAGTAGATTTGTTTTTTACTATTTGAACATATTAAATTATTTTTAACTCTTTTCTAAAAAAAAAAATTTTGCCCCCCCCCTAAAATTCGTTCAGGCACCCCTGTATAAAGCCGACATTTCATCGGAATAAAATCTTCCCTTCATCAGGAATCTAAATATTGTGCACAAAAAGAAAAGAAAATTAATATATTTTCAAAAAATTTAATAAAATTTCTCTAATTTTTCACAGATTTAGTGACCCTCCTTTCAGTGAATTTCACCTTTTTTCACTACTCTACCTTTCCTGTTAAACATTTGTGGAGAAATTGGCCAGTTCTGGGAAATATTTGAAAAATTGTCATCTCAATCTTAATAAATCTACTGAAAATATAGCATTTTTTTTCTGTAATTAAATCAACCCTGTGTTGTCAATAGGAACCGACCGAATATTCGGTTTCGGTTACGGTTTCGGCCAGTTTTTGGCCAAAAATTCTGGTTTCGGTTTCGGCCAAAAAGTAGCTGAAACTTTCGGCCGGCCGAAACCTGAATCTGAAAAGATGAGATGAGACTCGCATGCAAAAAAAAAAAAGGTCAAATGATTTGCACTGGAGGGGAAAAAATTTCAAAAAAAAAAAAGAAAGTAAAATGATTTTAATTTTATATAGGAAATACAAGTTTCGTTTTCGGCTGAAAATCTTGTTTCGGTCGGACCGTAGTTGTCAACCAAAATTATCAAAAAATTTTGTCTTGTCAGTAGATTCATTAAGTGGAATGGCAAATTTTCTGCTGCTTTGTTTTATGCGTAAAAGTATTATTTTTTAGTATTTTCGAAATATAGTCTTACCAATAATAATTTATTTTTTACATTTGCGACTTTTCGCGGCCCCCTTGCGGGTAATCCATGGCCCCCTAGGGGGCCACTACTTTTAGAGGCACTGATTTAGACCAAAATAATTTCAATAAATTCTAGTCGCTCAGAACGGGAACCTCTGAACTCTATAAGAAGAAACAGAGATTTCTACTTCTATGCTATTATTATTATTCTAAAAACATTCTAGTGGAAAATCGTTTAGAATTCCGAACATGAGTTTACAAATATTTTCCAAAAAGGCAAAAAATAGTTGTAAAAGAACAACAAATTGAGGCCTCGCTTCCCGGTTTATTGGTTTTGATCGTTTAACAAAAGGGATGTGAAGGACCCTCACTGAGGGGAGGGAGATTTTTGACACCTCACAATTCTGACTCCCTTTTCTTAACAACACAGCTGTTCTTAAGAATTCTTCCAGAAAATTTATGTATTTTCCTTATTATATTGTTTGAATTATTTTCTAAAGATCAAAAGTTGAGAGAGAGTATTTCAAAGTTGTCTGCTATGAGTCTCTAGGAGATTCGTAATTATTTATGTTCATTCTTCAATAAATTTTTAAATAATAGATTTTTTTTTTTGAGAAAGAAGAACCGCCACTAATTTTGAAATTATGTTTATCATTTCGCTCTTTTAATTTTAGAGATTTTGAATTTTTTGGAGAAGGTCCAGCAAATAAAAATAATTAACTATATCCCATTGATTATTATTTTTTTTTTTTGCAAATAAATTCTTTTTATTTTTCTAATTCTTAAGTGGAAATAGGAGTGGCCGTCTAATCTTACTTAAAAAAAAAAAAAAAAAAAACTAGCCTATTATACTCGTAAAACCGTCAAAATAGTCGAGCCGATAGGTGGCTGGACTGGTTATCTTACGGCATTATCTGATCACTTAAACCTTTATTTATATATACAATATATAATAATATTTGTAAACAATTATTATTATTATAAAAGATAACAAATAATACATGAGATTAAATATAGCCTACCATCCTGCCATCTGTTGGCAAATTTTCGCAATAGTTGGGCTTTTTGGCTAAATTTTTAAGACCACTAACGCCATCTTATCGGCAAAAACATGCGAACAGCTTTGCCTCCTTAACCACCTTAAGACTAAGTAAGTGCTGATGGCTTATTATTGCTAAGCGATAGCGTGCCAATCAGAAAGCTTGATTTTAAGCTGTCACATCTGTTGATTCGGCATTATTTTTCAAAATTATTTATTTTCTAACTAATTTTTACTTTCTCTTTTTCATTTTTAGATTAAAAAAAAAATTTTCTAATAGAAATTTTTATATATATAAAAAGTAAAAAAAAAAAATTTAAAATTTTTAAAATTTAATATTTACAAATTCAGAGACCACTTCTACTTGCCCTTAAGAATAAGGATTAGCGGAAAAATAAAAATTCTCTTTCATTTCCTATTTTTTATTTTATTCTATCATTTATTTATTTTTATTTATTTATTTCTTGTTCATATATTAATTTTTCTTTTCGATTTTTTTGTTGTTTTAGATCGCGAAATGTTTGTGGTCTTCAAGTTTTCCTTCTTCAAGAACTTTAAAATATAAATAAATATTTAAATAAATACCTACAGTATATATATATATAAATAAAAAGACTTAAAAATTTTTTGTAAATAATGTAAATAACTTTTCAATTTTAAATTATTTTGTAAAATATGTAAATATTTATAAATATTATTATTTATATTTAATGTAAATAAATTATTTAAATATTTTAAAAAATTTTATCAGTAATTTTTATTTTATCCTATTTATTATTATTTTTTAGATTAGATTTTAACAAATAAATAGAATATTTACATATGCGTACGCAATAAATAAATTTTTAACAATGAGATAATAATAGGCAAGAATTTCGCCGAGTACAAATTTCTGTAAACTTCAAACATACTTTTGATGAGCAAGAATATAATAAGCAAATTAAATTAAATCAAAATGGCTCAGAACCCGATTGATTTAAAATTGAAAGGTAGGCGAATTTTATAAAACACTAATGAAATTTTTAATTTTTAGATGGATCTTTTTTTTGGAATTTTCACCTTAAAATTGTGAAGGTGACGTCAAAATTTCTCTTTTATCTTGTTTTGTGACTCAAAAAGCGACAGCACTCTAATTTCAAAATTAATTCCAAATATTACATTTTTCTGTAATGAATTTTACAAATAAATATTTATTAAGGGAGAGTTGAGGTCGTCTAAACGTACTTTTATCATTTTTTTAATGACTTATTAAAAAATTATGAAAATTAATTTTTTTCTTATCAAGCAAATTGTTAAAATAAATTAAAATTTTTTTTTTATTTAAAAATGAATTTATTATTATTTTTAATCACATATTAATTAAGAAAAATTTAAAGTAATTAGATGATTAATTTAAAAATTAACTGTCAAATAGTTCAGTACTCTTGCAAAAGGTGGCAGGCTAGTCTAACAGCCGGTATTATTAGATCCCCTATTAGCCTATATCTGGCTAATTATATATTTTTATGCTTTTATAAATGATACATGATATATAATAACATTTATAAAGTATTTATTGTTAAAAGATCAATGCAAATCAACCAAATGCATTAAATTATTAGCTACCATTCTGACATCTCTTGGCAAATTTTCGTAATAGGTGGTTTTTTTTTTTTTTTTTTGCTTACTTTTTTAAGACTCATAACGCCATCTTATGGGCAAAAACATGCGTAACAGTTTCTCGCTTAAATATATACTTTTAGGTTTTATTTAATAATATATATACTACAAAGAGAGAAATTCTCCTCCCCCTCCCAGCCCTTAAGGCTTTAATATTTATTTTTTAACGCATACTGAGATTACTCAACAGAAAGAAGAGTTCAGAGATGGAATTAAAAAAAAAAAAAAAATATTCCGCCCACTCGAAAGTAATTCAATTAAAAAAAAGTTCGAGATTTTCAACTTCAAAAAACAAAAAACCATTAATAATAAGCCGCCCCTCTGCGCATCAGCCCTTAAAGATGAGGAGGATATATTAAAAAACAAAAAAAAAAAAAAACGAAAATTTTTTGTTGTTTTTGAGTGATAGGCTATATCCCTTTTTTTTTAATGTGGAATTAAATCCTACTTAAGAGAAAAGGGGAGGAAAATATTCTTTTAAGAAAATATTTTTATATACCTATATATATATAATTATATAATAATTAAAAAGAAATTTTATTTTTATTTGAAAACACCTGTAACTCTTTGTTAGAGAAAGAGAGCGCACAATGTTGCCAGTGTTACGTTAATAAATAAATTTCAAATCGAATTAACATGGGCGTAACTAGAGAATTTGGCTGGTGGGGGGGGGGGGGCATGGGACCAGCTATCGTCCGGAGGGCCTGGAAAGCCCCATATTTTCTCAATTTTTCTTCGGACAGGGAGATTACCGGAGGGGGCACCCCCCCCTAGTTACGCCCATGAGAATGAATAATATCTATATACATAATTCGCTAATGTCCGTCTGTCTGTCTGTCACGCTATATTTAGGCAACTTCCCGTTGAAATTTTATATGCATAAAGAGGACCTTCTCGGGATTACAGGAAAATTATTTTCATCCCGAAATTCCTATAACTTTTTTGAGTTATTAATTCTTAAAGTTACAATTTCTCTCATAGGAAATGTATAGAGAAATATTTATGTATTCTTTTCATTTGTGTATTCCATGAATGTAAACAAATCCTCAAGCAAGCACTGAATAGAAATGGAATATATATATATAATTCGCTAATGTCCGTCTGTCTAATAAGATTTAAACTTTCGACCGTTGGTTCTCGTTGAAACATTTTGTAAATTAAAATTAAATATACAAATTAAACACTAGGTTATTTGTTTCAAAGGTTTTATTAATTAAAAATTAACACTTAATACGTATTTCGACAATTCCTTGTCATCATCAGAAGTGATTACATTCATCCGTCTGTCTGTCTGTCACGCTCTATTTAAGCAACTTCCCGTTGGAATTTTGAAATGAAATTTTTTATGCATAAAGAGGACCTTCTCGGAATTACTGGAAAATTATTTTCATCCCGAAATTCCTATAACTTTTTGAGTTATTAATTCTTAAAGTTACAATTTCTCCCATAGGAAATGTATAGAGAAATATTTATGTATTCTTTTCGTTTGTGTATTCCATGAATGTAAACAAATCCTCAAGCAGGCACTGGATTGTAATGAAATTGGAATCTTTTCATAATTAAGAAGAAAAGGCGAGGGTCCGCCGCAGGCGGGCCCTAGCCAGTTGGCGGGCGTCGCTGCTAGTGAAGTTAAAAAAAATATTGTTGAGAAAGAAAAGGAAAGTGGGCTAGTCTATGACCAAAGGTCCTTCTGTCCTGGCCTTTTTAGAAGGACTCCTTCCAGGTGTTAATGATAATAGGAGAGACTTTTTCTTTTTTGTTCACGCGTGCTTCGGAGGCGCGTGTTTGCCCTCGGCCCTCTCTCTACCTCTCTGGACCATTTCCTCCTCAGCTCTTCTTCTTCTTCCGTGCAAGACGAATCCTTAAAGTGAAAAAAGAGAGTCCAATGACCTTAAAAAGCAAGAGAGAGAGAGAGCCAGGAGCATCATCATCATCATCATCATCATCATTGAAACCGTGTAAAAAAGAACGCCAACAACACAACAACAACAACAACACATAATTTCAGGGAATTGCTGGTCGTTTAGATGCAACTCACTCGCAGGTCAAACGGGATTAGAAGAACAATAAAAAATGAAAACAATAATAAAGAGCAACTTGCAATACATTCCTTTTGTCTTGACGTTTTTACTGCATTTTTTTTTGTTGTTCTTGTTGTTGTTTTTAAATTATGGCAAAGAAGAAGAAGCAACAAAAATATATTTCATTTTTTTTTTCTTAACCCTTGTTGTCTAGAGGTGAGAAATTTATTTAAGCGTAGTATTTTTGAAAAAAAAAAGAAACGAAAAATAATTTAATTTAAATTTTGGATTGGTAATCTCTAACTGCCTCGGGGTATCCCATCCAAATTAAAAGAGAAGCGTCACATATCAAATCATATCTCAAAAAAAAAAAAAAAAAAATTAATTTTGGAGTTACTAAACTAGGCCAGCCAACAAAAAGAAAAAAAAACGAAATGAAACTGAGGCGACATTTCGGTCTTCACGCCATAAGTTTTAATCACACTATTAAAGAATTTTTCCTTAATAGACATGAGATAGACCTGGAATATATAAATTCATCCTATACACCAAGACAAAAAACAGAAATTTTTTTGGCTCCCTGATTATCTGAAAGCAACAGAATATTTTACGCCAAAATTAGCATTTATAATTATTACCATTAAATTCATTTGATTTGTAAATGTGATGTGGCTTATATGAGTTTGACACTCCTGATATATACTAAAGAAGTGAAACTTCTAGCCTTGCGATTTCACAATAATAAAATAATTAAGAAAAATTGGTCAGATCAGCTGCAATAATTTTCAATGAGTAGACGTAATCAGGAACTTCATTTGGGGGGAGGGGGTTGGCAGGAGTGCATTTGCTCCCCCCCCCCAAAAGTTTTGGGAAAAAATAATAAAATCTAAGCCTAGCCCTACATACAATCTCTCTTTATAAATAAGTATAGAAGATGGTATAGATAAAAATATAGATGTATATATAAGTTTATATGTATATAAATTAAGTAGCACAAGGTCCTTGAGATAGAGCATTCGCTTCTTATACCAAAGATCAAGGGGTCGCATCCCGTCACAAGCGATAAAATTTATTTTAATTGAATTGGATACCAATCAATTGAAATAAATAGGACGGGTTCTAAATGGCCTCCGATGCCGAAAAAGATCTTAAAACGAATTTAAAAAAAATCTGGTGTGACTGGCGCACAGCACACAACTTTCTCTTACCTTCGGTAATCGAAAGTTGTGTACTGTGCTTGTCACACCAGATTTTTTGTGTCGACATGTATTTAGTTCCCGGCAGTAGGGAATATTTGAATTCAGATGTCAAAATTATAAACATGGGAAAATATTTATATTTTGTAACCATGGCAACCATTTCTCCTATCTTTCCTATGAAGCACAAGAGTAAAGAGTGCTTCAAACAATTTTGAGAGCAAAACGCGAATATACATTTGAAAGAGCATCTAAAAAATAATTGATTTTTGAATTTTAATCAAAATCGTTAGAGCGAATTTTGAGAAAATCGAAAAAAACTGAAAAAGTACATCAGTAAAGTACTAGTATTCTTTGGCCGATTTTGATTAAAAGCTTATTTTTCCGGTCCCGGGAGGTATTTAACTTAAATATAAAATTTCAACCTCCTAGCTCAATTCCTTCATGCTTAAAATTGAACACACACACACCCACCCACACACACACACACACACACACACACACACACACACACAGACCATGTCGCGAAAACCACTTTTTTGGATTCAGGGGACCTCAAAACGTGAAGATCCATCAAAATCTCGACATCGAATTTTTGACATGAATGCAATACTTTCTCTCTATATATATATTACATATATACATAGGTAAGAGAAAGTAAAAAAAAGAAAAAGTAACACAGGAAGTAAAAAAATCTGGTGTGACTGGCGCACAGCACACAACTTTCTCTTACCTTCGGTAATCGAAAGTTGTGTTCTGTGCTTGTCAGACCAGATTTTTTGTGTCGACATATATTTAGTTCCCGACAGTACGGAACATATGAATTCAGATGTAAAATTTATAAGTATGGGAAAATATTTATATTTTGTTACCATGGCAACCATTTCTCCTATCTTCCCTATGAAATACAAGAGTAAAGTGGTCTTCAGAAGATTTCAATTGCAAAATGAGAATATATATTTTAAAGAGAATCTAAAAAATAATTGATTTTTGAATTTAAAAAAAAATCGTTGGAGCAAATTTTGAGAAAATCGAAAAAAACTGAAAAAGTACATCAGTAAAGTACTAGTACTCTTTGGCCGATTTTGTTCAAAAGCTTATTTTTCCGGTCCCGGGGGTGTTTAACTTAAATATAAAATTTTAACCTCGTAGCTCAATTCCTTCATGCTTAAAATTGAACACACACCCACCCACCCACACACACACACGCACCCACAGACAGACCATGTCGCGAAAACCACTTTTTTGGATTCAGGGGACCTCAAAACGTGTATATCCATCAAAATCTCGACATCGAATTTTTGACATGAATCCAATACTTTCTCTCTATGGGTGATTCTTTTACAAACCGAACACTTTCTGACCGACATGTTTTTGATTTGGATGAAATTTTTTTTACGGGTTCTATAACGAAAAAAAAGATAGCCATCCGCGAGGATTTTCTTTTTTCTTTAATATTTTTGGAAATATCGAGGGTCGAAAATGTAAAAATTTGATGATTTTCTGCTTAGACGCTCACTTTTAAAAATTCATAACTCTGGTTCTATTTGAGCTAGAAAAAAACTTTTTTTACCATTTTAAAGCTAAAAGAGTGAACTTTAAGAAAAAAATTGTTCCACCAAAATTTATTAAAGATTTCACATTGTTATCAACAATTGAAATCTTTAAATCGATTTTTAACAATGGGGCCCCAACTGTATTGCATTTTTATTATAACCATCGCATTCTACGTCGAATTTTATACCGATAACGGTTTTTTAATCGATGGAGAATCAATTAGTACTATTGAAAAAAAATCCCGCCAAGTGCTCTCATGCGGTAAAATGACGTCATATCAAAAATAAGAAAAAAAAGTCCGGGGGTATTGAACCACTCTTTTTAAAACTATATTTAGATTTAATGTAGCTTTTATGGTCAAGTAGCTATCCGTTGCACAAGTAGGGCTATTTTTCGATATTTTTTTGCCTAAAAAATGATGTTTTTCGAGAAAAAAACCAATTTTGGAGTTAATTACTCTGGATTTTTTTACTTATTCTATTAGAGGTTTTCTTTCTGCACCAAATGGCATCCCATTTAGTCTGATCTGATTAGCCGTTCGGAATCTACAGGGGTTTAAACTTTCAAATTAGAATTTGCCGCAGCACGGTAAAATAAAATGGTAGGAAAAAATAAATGGTGAAATCTTTGCTGAAAACTCATTCTTTCTAACCGTATATTTCCCATAATTATACCTCTTAAGACAGAGGAGTTATTCAAGCCGATAAACTTTTTCGTTCATGCTCTAGGGCAAGAAAAAAATCTTTGCACGAAAAAGTTTATCGGCTTGAATAACTCCTCTGTCTTAAGAGGTATAATTATGGGAAATATACGGTTAGAAAGAATGAGTTTTCAGCTAAAGATTTCACCATTTATTTTTTTCTACCATTTTATTTTACCGTGCTGCGGTAAATTCTATAGTGGTACAAATTGCCTTAGGGGCTTTTGCTTACCAGCCTACTACAATAAAGGGTGGGGGTGGCTAACCGCTTACTGTTGTAGGTCTTTCATCTGCTTCGCTGAAGGCTCGTTTCGGAGTCGGTTAGGCTCCGTGTGGCCCGCTGATTTATATGCTATTTATATATAAAAAGAAGAAAGTGAACCTAGGGTTGATTGTATTCAAAAAAAAAAGAAGAAGTTCTAAAGTGAAAGAAATTTAATTAAAAATTATTAAAATCGATGGGTAATTATCACAGGATTGACGTATAACTCTTGCCGAACAGATGGCACTTAGCATCTCAGATTTAAGGGTGTGTTAGATAGGAAAAATTACTTAAATTTTATATTATTGTAAGGCCATTTCATAGAAGTTCAATTCTGTGGGTTGAAAAGCAAATTATATTGAGAAGACATACGGAAAGAGAAGAAATAAAAAAAAAATCAGAGAAAAAAAAAAAAGAAAAAGAATGAGAAATAAATATCACAGTTGAGTTAAAAAAATTATTATTATAAAAAAAATTGATCAATCCAATTACTTCAAAAGCCTTTATAGAAATAGATGTGAGTATAAATTGTTTAAATTTAGTGTATTGTTTTGAGAATGCCGGCCCGTTATCCTCCTTGAGGACGGACACCGAAACATCACTCAATCTACCACAAAGGTTGGCCGTATGGGAGTGTCGGTCCGAACTGGTCCTGAGTTCGACTAAACCGATACACCTCCCTTCTCCAATTCCTGCCACAAAGATTTGCCTTGAGGGAGCGTCAGCCCGAACTGGTTCAAAGTTCGTCAAAACTGATGCGCCTCCCTACTCCAATTCTTTCCACAAAGATTTATAAATTAATATTATTATTAATAAATAAAAAAAATTAAAAATAAATTATATTATGTTTGTGTCTGTGTATAAATTTATGTGTGTGTATAATTTCTATTTGGCTAAAAAAAAATTTGAATATATTTCAATCTTTGAATAAATAAAATTATAAAGAAAATTGATTAAAAGGTGTTCATGATTTCTCATTTCTTTGTTTCAGATTCTCTAAATTCGGGTCCCGGTAACGTTTCGGATACAAACGAAATTTATGAAATCAAGAGTTTGCACTCTGTAAAATTATTTGGCTTATTAAAAATTAAAAATTAAAATTAAAAACGATTCTCTTTCTTTTCAAACCCAAATTGAATTCCTTTGAATGGACCCGGCAGATTGCCTCTGTATTTGATTGAATAAATTACAATAAAAAATTTGCAATTATTAAAAATGAAATGTTTGGTGAGATTATTTAATTTGTTGCTATTAAAATTGAATTTTAAGCATGTTTACTTGTTGAAATAGTTTACAAATTATATTACATTAATAATTTTGCAAATGGCGTCGCCTTAGTACCAAGAATTTGTGATAAAAAAATTAAGTTAACCGGTTTATATTTTCTTAATTTAGCAATTATATTGTATTTAAAATTGATCAATTATCATTTATTTATCGCGATAAATAGACATATATAAGTGAGCTCACTGTGAGGTGCCTCGAAGTCAGCTGATGCTGGGTTAGCGCCGATATGAAGAGAGAGAGAGAGAGAGAGATTTCGATGGCCACGCTGTTTCGTTCAATTCTGTTGTCCTCTTCTTTATTGATATAGGTGGGCCGTGTATATTTGGCCAATGTAGAAATATTCGTGTTAGATGTACGAATATTTCAAGTGGTAGTCAGCTGATTGAGAGAGAGAGAGCCGGCCAGATAAATTGCGTGGTAGGTCGCCGTGAGTGTGTGTGTGCGTCTAGGCACGCGCATGTAAGTCTCCTCCATTCAAATTGCAAGTAAAGTGAAGTAAAAAAAAAACGAGTGCTTCTCTCTTTGATACCGCGCGCAGCCAAGGTCGAGTTTTCTCCTCCTTCCCGGCGGATAGTAGGGGCCTCTGAGATGCTAGCGGCGAATTAATTACCATTCGATTTATTTGATTCAAAATTCAAAAAAAATAAAAAAAATAAAAAAAGAGATAATACTAATAGTAATTTAGATGAATACAATCAATTAAGTTCTTAGTAATTTAAATATATCATTA
>JAKCPI010011942.1:0-10538 GCA_023213315.1 Euborellia annulipes | reverse complement strand
AAAAGTCATAAGCTTAGATGATATAGCATGTCATATAGAGATATTGATATATAAATAAATACAATTGGAGAGATCTGGCTGTGAGATATCAGTAAGTGGGGTTTGGAGGACAGCAGCCAGGAAGGTAGCCTCTATTTAATGAAACAGACTCCTTTAACAAAACGCTTCGGCTAATTTTAATTGCGCCATCTTCAGTTGTTGTAGAGTCTAATAGGAAATAGAGTTGTCACTTGTGTGTTGTGCATAAGCGAATAGTTCAATAATGCTTATGTTATAACAATGCAAATATAATGAATATGATGAAACTTGTGAGAAGGCAAATATCGAAATGTGACACGTCCCCCGGTAGCCATCGATACTATTATAAATTAAATAATATGTAAAAAATTAAGACCCTAATGGCCTCTGCAGCCGAAAAAGGGGTAATTAAATTAAAAAAAAATTCGTGTTCTCTTATTCGTTATAAGTAAAGATTTTGGAGAATTATTAAAACTAATTATTATTATTATATTAATATATATTTAGTTACATTCATACCGTCGTATTTTCTAATTTTATTTCGAAATCTAAAGTATGAATTAAAGGAATAAAAACAAATTTCTTCCCACACCTAAGGGAAAACATTTTACTTTTAATTTCATTACAAGAATATAACTTAGGATCTAGTAAATTCCCATCCGATTCAAAAATGTTTAGATGTGAAGATTTAAGTGGAATTTCAAAAAAATTGCTCTGGTTTTGTAATTCGGCCCCGTAAATATAAACGAGGTCGCCCCAATAAGTAGCATTGACCATAGATACAACCTTATTGTTTTTGGTTAAAAACCATTTATCTTTTAAAGTATTTGTAAGTATAAATCCAGAGCCAATTTCCAATGTTTTGAACACTTTTTTACAAAAGTCGAGATCATGCTTTTCATTAAAAATTTCGTTTTTCGCCACCACAGTGTAAGAATATTTTTTTCCTATAACTAATTGTTCTAATTCTAAAATTCTCTTTGCAATCTGTTCAAGTGGTTGGCTTCCGGTACGGAGCAATGATTTTATTTTACCTAGATAATTTTCAAAAGAGTAAGAACTAATCTTTGTCAAGTTTCCAAATTTTTTTACATCATTTACTATATGACTCAGGTTATGAACATTACTACTGATAGAGTCTCTACCATACAGGTTAACATACATATTAATATACATTTTTAATAATTGTTCAGCCACATGAAGTTTCGTGGCATAAGCATCAGACGATAGAATAGTTGTTGCACAAGACAATATCAAAAAATGATTATAGCTATTTTCTGATAAAACACCTTTTAAAACAACTATACCTAAATAACATAAAAAATTATGATATTCTGAAGCCTTCCAGTATTTTAAACATTTTAAATTCCGAAATTTTCTATGTATTTCTCGTGGTTTTCTATAATTGCATTTTTCTAGCGCCTCAGAAAGCATATTCAGGGCACGAGACGAAAGTTTTGTTTTGAAATTGTAACTTCCAGAAATCCATCCATTAAGGCATTTACGCATGATTCCTAAAAATTTTTTTACATAATTATAGCCCATTTTAGATAAAGAAAGGACAATTTTTGCTTACCTAGGTCAAGAAGGTGTAATGAATCAGCAATTATAAAATCGTCTATCATATTAATAGGCAGTTTCAACAATGGAGAATCGAATTTGTGATGATCCTCATCTAATTTACTTCTGAAACTATGATCAGTTCGTAGAGGACATCCAATTTGTGGGAAGCTCATATGTCTCCCTTTTTTGTCATATTCTCCAATAGTAGTGCATTTAATGCAACCATGAAAAGAATTAAACCCAACAGTTCCTGAAAAAATAAACAAAATAGTTATTACTATACTATATTGTATATTAGTTTTTCAGAGCAGTCCTTTATTATTGTTTTTTCGAAATAATGTTTGTCTGTACTTACCTTTAATAAAACTTCTAGCCGGTGTATCACAGACAAAGTATTTTATTTTACTTTAATGGTGTAATTGTTAATCATCATACCATTTTTCAAGAGCTCATCCATTTCAAATACAAAATCGTGGAAAAAATCTGCTAATGGTGGCTTCGTAAAACCAGAAAATATAGCAATTACGAAGGGGTTTAGGTGAGGAAAATTTTCTATTTTACCTAAAATCGGCCACAATTCCAAGGAAGAATTTTTAAATGGTGGCAGTCCATCGATGTTTAAAATTAGAGAAACGGTTGTTTCTTCCGTAATATCCGATAAAATATTTACCAAATGTTTTTGGATTCCATTGTACCAAAACTTTCCATTTCCCATATTTTTTATATTGACATATTTAGGAGTTGATAATAAAGTCCTACTGTCAATGGGCAATGTTGATAATCCTGCGGTGTTTCGCAATATTTGGAGCAATTGATTAAATGATGTATGGGTTATTTGGTAAGTCAAAGCCCATTCTTTCAATTGTTTTTCCAATAAAAAATTTTGAGTGAGCCCTTGTATGTCATCCAAAGGATTTTCTAGGCAAAATTTTTCTGGGTTATCTTTAATTTTTGCACTATCTTGTATATATGTTTCATTATTCTCTTCCTTATTTTCTAATGATAAATCATTTTTAGATTCACTAGCAAGAGACGATATCAAATTCCTATTAACACGCCTATAAAAGGTTGAGGAATGCCTGAAAATTTTTTTTTTTTTGCTGTCTGCCATTTCGGAAATATTTTAAAATAAACATTTTGTTGAGAGAATTTTTCTACTTATAAGTGAATAAAGCAACTATAAAGTGTATAAGAGACGTTTTTGAATCGTTACGCTGACTTTTAAGTCATTTTTTCATAGTAATATTTGTCACTGTAGAGTAAAAATGTCTCTTCAGTATTATTTTTAAGGAATTCTTACTATAAAAATAGTCAAAATGACTTAAAAGTGAAAAATAATACTTTGAAGTAATATTTAAATAAAGATGTCGTAGTGTATAATGGTTAAATAATAATAACCTGCCAATTAATTAAATAAACAATAATTTTGGATAAATAAAGACCATTACTTACAAACTTATGTAAATTTGTACCTACCAAAATAATTAAACATGATTATTAGCCGTTTTTTTGAAAATGTTGGTTTTATTTATTTTGACATTTATAAAAAAATATTCTTAATACTACATATTTGTTAGGGCGCACAATTTTATACGAAGTATAATCATTATATTTATCTAAAAAATTTCGAGCGTTTGTATTTTCTTCCAATCCATGTCCTCTTTCGCCTGTGAATAAAATTTAACATTTTTCGGCCATCTTCTTTTACCATTAAAATAGACATATTTCTTGATAAACTTGCATGATGCCATTTCTTTAAAATAATTTCCGAATATAAACGAATGAAAGCCGAGGTTCAACTAACGAATAATTGGGAAAAATTACCAAACCTTCACGTAACCATTATGTACCTATTACGAATCTGTAACGTGATTATTACCGTTCCAGCTAAAGTTTTTGTGTGGTAAAAAAGACCACAATCCTATTCCCCACTTTGGGAATTATCCGGTATTCATACCGATATAAATACGTTGCGCTCTCTGGTAAAAATTACTTTTAAGTTAACTTCAAGGTAACAGTGTAGTCATTTAAACTTTAAATGCTGCTTGGGTGATGTTCTTCAACGAGGGTTTTTTTGTATTTATTTTAAATTTTTTTTTTTTTTTTTTTTTTTGTTATACACCCGGTGGTGGGTGGGTAGGGTGAATCAGGCCCACCACCCAGTATCGATTTGGCATTGGAGTGTACAGCCAATCAGGTTTCGTTTCGGTAGCCCCGCCTCCCCTATCGATCGTTGTTGCCCCCTCTCTCTCTTGCCCTTTTGGCCCTACGCGAAAACCGAACCCTTTGCGACACCCAAATTACACATTTCCTTACGACTATTTATGACCACGCACCACCGCCAAGCCAAGCCACGCACATAACCCTTTTAAAATTGTATTTTATATAAACGCATATAGGAGGAGATTATTATGCCTTTGCGGTTTTGGCGTTTTATTGATACATAAAATAACGCTTAAGATGAAATGTGTGTTCCTTTTTTACTTTCTTTTACCTATGTATATATGTAATATATATAGAGAGAAAGTATTGGATTCATGTCAAAAATTCGATGTCGAGATTTTGATGGATCTTCACGTTTTGAGGTCCCCTGAATCCAAAAAGTGGTTTTCGCGACATGGTCTGTCTGTGGGTGGGTGTGTGTGTCTGTGTGTGTGTGTGTGTGTTCAATTTTAAGCATGAAGGAATTGAGCTAGGAGGCTGAAATTTTATATTTAAGTTAAATACCCCCCGGGACCGGAAAAATAAGCTTTTAATCAAAACCGGCCAAAGAGTACTAGTACTTTACTGATGTACTTTTTCAGTTTTTTTCGATTTTCTCAAAATTTGCTCCAACGATTTTTTTTTAAATTCAAAAATCAATTATTTTTTAGATGCTCTTTCAAATGTATATTCTCATTTTGCCATTGAAATCTTCTGAAGACCACTTTACTCTTGTACTCCATAGAAAAGATAGGAGAAATGGTTGCCTTGGTAACAAAATAATAATATTTTCCCATACTTATAAATTTTACATCTGAATTCATATGTTTCGTACTGTCGGGAACTAAATATATGTCGACACAAAAAATCTGGTGTGACAAGCACAGCACACAACTTTCTCTTACCTTCGGTAATCGAAAGTTGTGTACTGTGCTTGTCACACCCGATTTTTCAAATAAAATTAAATCTTCAAATGGGGAGGCTCAATTTAGAATTTTACCCAGTGGAAAAATGAAAGATTAAACCCAATTAATTATGATAATTAAATCTCTCAAATGAAAAATAATAAAAAATTTTATATAAATAAATTTCCTTTTTTTTTTTAAATAAAATTAAAATTTTTCTTTTTTCATTTAACTTTAGGAAAACTAAAAAAAAAAAAACTGTTTTACAGCTTAAGTATAGGTCTAGTCAGGTCCGGATCTAGGGGAGGGGGGGGGGGCAGTGGGTGCACGTTCCCCGGGCGGCAGATATCAGGGGGGGGGGGGCGGCAATTAAAGAAAGATAACAATTTCTGGTTACGCAGGTGGCAAAAATTTAGCGTACGAAAAAATATTTTACCTTTTTTTTTAGAGACGCTAAATTTTTTGCAAATTATTACCTTTTTTTTAGAGACGCTAAATTTTTTGCAAATTATTTTACCTTTTTTTTTAGAGACGCTAAATTTTTGCAAATTATTTTACCTTTTTTTTAGAGACGCTAAATTTTTGCAAATTATTTTACCTTTTTTTTTAGAGACGCTAAATTTTTGCAAATTATTTTACCTTTTTTTTTAGAGACGCTAAATTTTTGCCACCTGCGTAACCAGAAATTTTTTATCTTTCTTTAATTGCCCCCCCCCCCCTGATATCTGCCGCCCGGGGAACGTGCACCCACTGCCCCCCCCCTCCCCTAGATCCGGACCTGACTAGACCTATACTTAAGCTGTAAAAACAGTTTTTTTTTTAGTTTTCGTACGGGAAAAAATTCTTGGTTCCGCGAGCGGCACACGAAAAAAAATTTTTGTTCAGCGGGCGACAAATATTTAGCGTCTCTGTAGTGGCGTCATCAAAAATGACTCTCTTAAGGTATTACATTTCACACCTCTAGCCCATCGGGAAGTCTTTTTGAAATTACATTAATTCGCGAAGGGTTTCAAATAAAGTACCACATTAGTTTGGTCTATTTTGATCAAAACCACCATATAGTGGCGTCATCAAAAATGACTCTTAAGTATTACATTTCACACCTCTAGCCCATCGGGAAGTCTTTTGAAATTACATTAATTCACGAAGGGGTTTCAAATAAAGTACCACATTAGTTTGGTCTATTTTGATCAAAAACCACCATATAGTGGCGTCATCAAAAATGACTCTTAAGTATTACATTTCACACCTCTAGCCCATCGGGAAGTCTTTTGAAATTACATTAATTCACGAAGGGTTTCAAATAAAGTACCACATTAGTTTGGTCTATTTTGATCAAAACCACCATATAAGTGGCGTCATCAAAAATGACTCTTAAGTATTACATTTCACACCTCCTAGCCCATCGGGAAGTCTTTTGAAATTACATTAATTCGCGAAGGGTTTCAAATAAAGTACCACATTAGTTTGGTCTATTTTGATCAAAACCACCATATAGTGGCGTCATCAAAAATGACTCTTAAGTATTACATTTCACACCTCTTAGCCCATCGGGAAGTCTTTTGAAATTACATTAATTCACGAAGGGTTTCAAATAAAGTACCACATTAGTTTGGTCCATTTTGGTAAAACCAAACTCACAATTTGCGTCATCAAAAATGACTCTTAAATATCAAAATTTCACACCTCTAGCTCATCGGGAAGTGTCCTTAACAAAGCCATAAAGTTGGTGACCTTGAAAAGAGTAAGTTAAATAAAAGCATTTAATTAATTAATAAAAGACCTTATTTTTTTTATTACTCAATCTGAAAAGACCTTGAATATTAATTAATTGTAATATCGGTATCTTTGCAATAGAAGAAATATAATCGTATCAGATCATATTTTAATTAGAGAATTTATATAACTTTCACTTGGATTAGACTAATGGTCTCTTTTTATTTTTTTAACCTGTTTATCTTGTTTGATTTACAAATCAAATTTTATTGTATCCTGGCATGATAGTGGGAATTTTTTCTATATAGGGAAGAAAGCGTTTGAATTTTTTCTTTATTTCACTCTTTTACATTATATTATCATTATTTGGACGAATGTATTATTTTAATTATTAGGCTATCTATTCATTAAAGCCAAAATATTTATAGTTTCATATTCAAGAGTCTTGAGTTCTAAATTCTTGCCGAAAAGACTGTGTGTATGTGTGTGTGTGTGAATGAGAAAAAAGTGTGAGTGTTTAAAAAAAAAAAGATTGAATTAGGGGTTGCAAAAAATGTTTTTTTTAATTTATTTTAGCTAATTCGAAGCCAAATAAATAGAAAACATTCCAAAAATAGCGTTGATTATTATTTTGATTAGAGGGGATGAAGGGTTGATTATTTGGACCCTGTTACGCATTAGTGTGTCAAGCACCAGCCACCGAGTTTTGAGAAAATTAACATTAAAGTTTTTTGTTTTCATTGGATTATGTATAATTTTTTTTTTGTCAATTGTAAAAAAAAAATAAATTTTTTTAGGACATATTTCATAAAAAAAAACTATTAATTATAGCATTTGAAACAATATTCCGTGCTTAACTCAATTTTTAATTTTTTTTGGCGCTTGACACACTAATGCATAACAGGGTCCATTTAAGAAAGGCCATGGAATATTCCAAATCACTTGTTGACATTCTTTTAAAAATTCCATCTCTAAATATAGTTAGATTAGAGCAAAAGGTATTTTTTTACTTTTAATAAAAAGGGAATTGTTATTTTCATCTATTTATTCCTATACAAACAGAGAGAGAGAGAGACAAGTCTCGTTCAGTCGAGCGCGTTGCCTGCCGGGGCAGGCGGCGAGATGCTCTCATTCTAAGTTGTGTTTAAAGTGAATCAAAGTGAATAATGAATATAGTGTAATCGAGTGTAACCCACCCTGACCACCCCGTCAGCCAACACACCCTCTTGAGAATCTTATTAAAGGTAATTATTAAGCATTTTATCGTTGAAAAAAAAAAATGATAGAAACAAATAATTTAACTGCGAAAAACGATTCTTTTGAATATGAAATTAGTAAGGGGGGAGGGGGAGTGTAGGTGTCATTGAAAAAAATTAGTTTTCTATATAAATTTATATTTTTTAGCATTAAAAATTTTTATTTTTGTATTATTTTATAAAATGGAGGGGGAGGCGTCATAAGATTAATTATTTTTAAGGGAGGCTTAATAACATAAAGTTTGGAAACAACTGTTCCCAGACAGCCTGGAATATTGCAGTAATATTGCAGCAATTTTGCCAACCTTGCACAATATTGACAATATTGGAGCAACATTGCTGTAATTTCGCTGCGCAATATTGAAGTGAGGACATTGCAGAAATATTGCAGCAATATTGCTGTGGCCATAGGCGCCGGAACTGGGGGGGGGCACGGTACATTGCCCCCCCCTGGCATCCTACAGGGGGGCAGGGGGGGGGCAAAATTTCTTCTTTTATTTCATTTAGTTTTAAAAATGGTATATTTTAAAATTTTTTTATTTAAATTTAAAAAAATTAAAAAGTAAGAAATTTTTTTTATTTTATATAGACCTATTGTATTTCTAAATTCTAAATACATTTTATATGGAATTAAAATAATAAAATTTAGATAACATGAAAACTTGAGACTTTATGCCTTGGAAAAAAAAAATTAAAATAAAGAAAATTAAAAATATTTATTTCCTTCAAATAGTAAATAACAAATCTACTATATAGCCTAAAAAAATTTTGATTAAATAATTTGCATATTGTTAAACTATATATTTGTAAAAGTTAAATATAAAGGACTACAGACTATTTAGTGTAGTTGATTAACAGTTATAAGAAGAAAAAAATGAAACGTCGATTTATTGATGATTATTTTAAAAAAGAAACAGGTAAGAATGGCCGTAGGCTACTCTTAAAAAACTTATTTTTCTTCGCCAAAAATATACGTACGCTAAAAATTTAATAAAAAAATGAAAATTTCTTATTATATCTGGTTCTTTCGTAGGCTCTTTAGAAAAAGGAAGCATTAGCACGGGTAGTCCTTTGCACCATGAGCATCGCCCTAGTACCAGCAGTAACATTTCTTCCACAAACACCATAGGTATTAATATAATAATTTCAAAAAATGAGTCATTATGCTTGTTTATTGTTTTGTTGCCTTGCTCAGAGATCGGAAATTCAATTAAATAATTTATTCATTTATTTAACAGAAAACATCGCCGATGATCCATCTGCTCCTGTAAAGAGTGTTTCTTTTGCTTTTACTAAAAACACACACGAAAAGATATGCTCTTTAAACGAACCGTATCAACCTTTGGATATTCCTCCATGGACCCAATCTGGACGTAATCATAATTTTCAGAATGAGTGGTTCACAACATACCCTTAGCTTCATTTTGACTCAATGACTAAAAGTATTTTTTGTTTCATATGTGTCCAAGCGCTAGGAAAAAAATTAGTAAAATGTGAAAAAAATCATGAAACAAACTTAGTGATTGATGGGTATAAAAACTGGAAAAAAATTATCATAAAATTAAAAAGTCACGAAAAATCTGCTTTTCACAAAGAATCATTTATAAAATTAGAAGCACTGAAGAAAAATACTCCAATTATTTCCTTATTATCTGAACAAACATTATCTGTTCAAATACAAAATCAAATCGCTCTAAAAACAATAATAACCTCAGCATTATATTTAGCTCGTCAGGGAATTGCATTTAGAGCACATGATATTAATGAAGGAAATTTCATTCAATTATTACGTCTCAGGGAAAATGACATTCCAGAATTAAAATTATTTTAAAACACAAAAAATCATATAATTCTTCAGATATTCAGAATGAAATATTGAGAATTATTTCCCATGATATTTTGCGTAAAATTATTAAAATAATAAAAAAAAGAGGAGAATATTCTCTCATTGTTGATGAAACCAATGATGTACAGGGAAAAGAACAAGTTTCTATATCGATCAGATCTGTAGATGAAGATACTCTTGAAATTGATGAGTTTTTTTCTTGGTCTCTATGACACTCACTCTATGACTGGGGAATCATTGTATAATATTATAAAAGACATGCTTATTCGTTTTGGATTTAAGTATGGATCTCTTGCGAGGACAATGCTATGACGGAGGATCAAATATGACCGGAATAAAAAACGGTATCGTAAATCAAGAGTGTTGGCAGATCAACCAATGGGCTTTATTTATTCATTGTTCAGCTCATTCTCTAAATTTGGCTGTGCAGGATTCTTCCAAAAGAACCTTTAATACGTGATTGCCTTCAATAGATGCGGCCAGCACTTAGGAGTTATTGTCAAAGAATCACAAAACGATCACATAATTTTCATGAGATGCTAAGGCTCATGGAATAGAGAAAACTTGGCTCTCGGCCATTATGCCCAACCGGACCATCAGACATACTTCATTGTCAGGGTTTATCAATACTTACCCTGCTGTTTTGGACTTTCTATTTTCATTAGCATCTTGTAATGATGATATAGGGTCCAAAGCCAGGAGACTTTATGATCAATTATCAAAGGGTTCTATATACTTTGCAATTAGACTTAGTTATCTAATGTTTTCTTTAACTGATCAATTGAGCAATGTTCTTCAAAGTGAAACACAAACTGTAGCTGAGCAAAGGAAGCTGTTGAGTTAGTTTTAGAATCTTTAAAAAAAAAAAACGCTCAGAACAATTTTTTAATGAAATGTGGAAGGATGTAAAGAAAAAAATAAAAAAGGAAATGAATCTTGAGGAGCCCTCGTTACCGAGAAAGCGAGATTCCTAAAAAAATTTCTATAAACCTAACGAGTCTGAACACAAGTTCACGTCAATGAAGAATATTT